>JANHZT010002666.1:80255-97701 GCA_032468215.1 Stegonotus admiraltiensis | reverse complement strand
TTGTATTTTTGTCCATTGTAGATGAAGTATGTGTTGGATAGGCAGTGGTTGGTCAGATCTAGGATGTGCTTGGGGGGTTTATATTTGTTTTGGATAACTGTCAAGGCTTCTTTGATTGGCACTTGGGTGAAGAGGGATATGACATCGAAACTCACGAGTAGGTTGCTGGGCTGTAAGTTTTGTTTCTTTATGATCTCTATGATCTGGAATGAGTTTTTTATGTGTGAGGTGACGGATTCTGCATAGGGCCTTCTTCATCCAGGAAAGAGTGTAACTGGTGTACAAGATGAAGTTAAACAAAGGATCTCCTAGCTACAAATGACACTTGACCCTTGAGCAGGTGACATGAATTCAGGACAACTCCCAGATTATGTACTGGGTATGTCTGGGGCAATGCATCCCCATCCAAGACCAAAGATGGTAAACCCAAGGATACAGAGGTGCGTTCAATCCATAGCCACTTCATCTTATCAAGATACAATTGAAGTCTGTTGTTCCCCATCAAGATCCGGACAGTCACTAAGCACCATGAAAGGGCGCCCATGGGGTCACTTAACTTGCCCAAGGTGAAATATATCTGTCTTGCTGGCACTATTATTTTTTATTGTATGTGGGTGTGTATTTTAACTTTATCAATATTGCTCACAGTTAGTGTTGTGAGATGGGCAGCCATATAATCAATGTAAACCAACCAACCAAGCAAGCTATCTACCTAGTAATGTAGTTCAAAACATTGTCTTGATCTATTGTACTGTATACATTCAAAGACAGCTTTGTATTTTTTAATCTGATACCTTGGTTGTGTACATTTTCAATAATATAGATATAGGTATTAAAATGAAAAGAAATCAGGAGTGCTTGGAATATAACTTGCATTGTTTTGTTTCTGGAAGTGCCCTGAGATATTTCCAAAACGTTTCCCCTGTAGTGTGTTTATTTTTCCTCAAATAATCATGTTGAAATGTGTCTAATTCAATTATTCCCATTACATTTGAACAAGTTTCCCAAGCTATGATATTTGAACAGGTTCTTTTAATTGCTGATATAAACGTCAATCATCCGGCTGCAAGATAAGAATGTGTCTTGAAATAGATGTTTCCTATGCATCAGTCATTTAATCAACAATGAAAACTTTAGTGGTACATCAGCAGCCTTCTTGATACGAAATATTGAAATAAGAAAGATAACTCTTCAAAGTCTGTTAAAAAGCAGAACATACATTCTGTCTATTCACAATTATGAAAATGATCATCCAATTGTATACATAATACTGTTATTTCTAAAGCATATTAAAAGCATATTCATCTAAAGTACAATTTTATTTATTTTATTATTGTATGGAATGTTTTGGGATTTTTAAGGTACAGTTTTAAGTACATTGCATAAAGAATTTCTAAGCCTGACTGCATGCAAAGAAAGTTCTTCCTCAAGGGTTTAAATAGTAATTCATAAAATAGAAAGAATAATAAATATTGTGCCTTAACCCATGCATGAGCATAGACAGACACCTGGGTATAATTTTAGTTAATTCACACAAGAGACAGGTTGAAAGTTTATTGTTTAGATAGGAGAAAATGGCTTAAATCTCATATTTGCAAAAATGATTGCATTACCTTAAATGAAAATGGTATTCTATTAGTTACTTCAATAAGCATTTAGTTTAGAAAAAATATTTTAATAAAAAACTTATCTGAACTTCCATACAACTTAAAATACATAAGTGAGGGAAAGTACTTTCTTTGATTCAGATGTCTTTGGGAAGTATAATTACTGGCTTTTTACTCACCTATGTAAAATAATGTATTTTTGTAAATGGATTTCTGGCCACTTTAATCCATTTTTTCCATTTCTTTTAAAAAAAAACATAAAAAGTAAGCACAGTCAATCAAAGAATTTTAAGGTTTATTTCCTCTTTAGAAATGATTGATAGCCATTTAGATTTACAAGCTGACAAGTTAAAGGGTGCTATTGGTATAATTATATACTATATTCACAGTCTTTCAATTTAAATGTCCTTTTAAAATCATGAGATTATCATATCTGTATTTTGAAAAGTAGGCCAGTCAGTTTGGGTTGGTACACAAATTGCTTCCATTAGCCTTGGGACCTATTTGAATGTAATACCTTCTTTAAAATCAGGACTACTTTCAATGTACTTTTGAAACTTAGGGTAATGGGAAAGCATTTTTATAGTATGTGTTAACTTTGTTTTTAACATATGGATGAATGTTACAAACACAAATAAAAGTGTTACTCAGTCTAAAAAAATTTTTTTTAATCATTAATTTTTTTATCTATGGAAAAAACATTTATAGGGGGATTTCATTTCCTGGGGAAAATGAAGGAACACCTTTAAGAATGGTGGAGTAGGTTGTCTCTCTCATTAAAAACAAGGAAAAACTTCCAAGAATGTATAAATGAATCCATTTAGTCAGCTTATAAAGTAAGAAGTTAATCCAGAATTTCACAGGAGTAATTGCAATGAGGATTCCATTTTATTTATTTCTTTGAAGGATAGCAAGTATTGTTTTTTTTTAGATCTGTTTTTTTAGATTATTTACTTTTTCCCAAGCAATTTGCTTAATTGCAAATATCCCATTGAAATGTAAAACATTGTGACACCTGATATTAAAATGCCAAAGAATAAAACCATGACTCAGAGTGGAGTTTATTGGATATTTTAATAATAGAGGATAGTGACTGAATAGCAATAGCACTTAGCTCAGGGGTGTCAAACTCAAGGCCAGTGGGCCAGATGCGGCCTGTGGGGTGTTTAAATCCAGCCCACAGGGCCGGCCTGGAAATATCAAAGGACTGGCCCGCAGTGCCTCTGCTGGCAAAAACAGGTCACGTGTGCCCCTCTGCCTCCCTGGCTTCCAGCAGCACTCTGCTGGCCAAAAACAGGCCACGTGGAGGCCTTGCGAAGCCCCAGCAAGGCCCCCACTCTCCCCCTGCTGGCCCACAGAGAACTACAGTGCTGATCTGGCCCTCAAAGAAATCCAGTTTGACACCTCTGACTTAGATTTATATACAGCTCCATGGTGCTTTATAGCACTCTCTGAGCAGTTTGCAGAATCAACATATTGCCCCCAACAATTTGGGTCCTCAGTTTTACAGACCTCTGAGAGTTGGAAGGCTGAGTCAACCATGACCCTTGATCAGAATTGAACTCCAAGCTGTGGGCATTCTAATCACTGCATCACCAGGGCTCCTGAAACAGTCTGCGAATTTTGCGGTTGGAAGCTGTATGCTCTCACCTGCTTATCACAATGCTAACCCTGTAGAACAATTTAAAATTCTTATCTAGAAATACACATAAGCAACCATGGAAATAGATAAAAGTTCATGTAATAAAACATGTTATAATAGAAAATGTCTAGTTAGAAGAAGACACTATGTCCAAACAATTGAATATGCTGCATACAGTGCTGTTATTTTACTTTATTCATCTATACATTAAAATATTTTTAATCATCTCCAAAGGCAAAAACTCGTATTTTGCCCTGTTATAAATATGCTTTTATTCTATGTCCATAGATTCCTAAAAGTTCATTTTGTTTTACTTTTAGAATGTTTGAGCTCTTACTGTGTTGGTATCTTCTGATGTTGCTTAATGGATGTTACATATTTGGTCAAGCTGCTTATAGCTTGTGTTTTCTGAAATTGGTCATAAATGTTCATGTTTAATAAGTAAAACAGTATTGACAAAATTTTCCGTGATTTCAGGTTAGTGTTTATAAAATATAATATTAATAGTACTAATCATTTACCAAATAGAAAGTTATCATCATTTCACACAGATACTCAAGTTTTAGAAGCTGGCATATGAGCAATTAGTTACATGCACTTTTTAACTCTTCTTTGGGTTCTTCATATGTGTCACGTCTTGTGATTTTTTTTGCTTTTAGTAGTATTGGCTTCAGCAGAATTTCTTTCTTCATTTTCCATATCAAAAGCATGTTGTTAATATCATAAGGAAACTATGCATGGCTGAATATATAAATGGGATCATATATGTCATAAAAGTGAAAAGCGATGGGCCTTTTGCCTTGCTTTGTTTTGGTTCAGTTTCACAACCTTTCTTTTTTTTTCTTTCCAAGTTTTTTATTTTACAACATATAAAAATTCCATTTTCAATTAAACAGTCTCTTGTCTGGGTACAAATAGTTTTAGGAAATAGTAAATCAAAATATTTACAACAGTGTTCATTACATTAATATTAATAACAACAACAACATTTACTTAACCATTTTAACATACCTCCCTTATATCATTGATCCTTTCCTTCTTTCCCTATTTCTAACTCCTGTTTTTGTCGGCTAACCATTGATAAAATAAGTCCCAGGTCAAAAAGTATTCAGTTTCTTTCTTTCCCTTAATTGTAAGTGTTAGCCTATCCATTTCTGCACATTCTAATATTTTTCTAATCACATTTTCATCTGTTGGGATCTCTTCACTCTTCCATTGTTGTGCAAATACAACTCTAGCTGCAGTCAGTACATGTAAAATCAGATATTGTACTTATCCGGTAAATGCTCAAGAAAAATATTTCTGGTTTCAAATCAATATGTTGTTTTACCATTTTTTTCCAATCGTGTACGTATTTTTGTCCAGTATTTTTTTTGCTTTTGGACATGTCCACCACATACGATAGTATGAACTAGGTGTCTGATGACATTTCCAACATTTTGCGGACATATCCTTAAACGTTTTTCCCTTCAGGGTGGAAAATGCCATCTATAAAACATTTTGTAAAGATTTTCTTTATATGCAGTTGACATTGTTAATTTATAATTTCTATCCCATAGTTTCTGCCACTCATCTAACTCATTCGGATAACCAAAAATTTTAGCCCATACTATCATTGTCTCTTTTACTTGTTCATCTTCCATCTTTATACTTTAAAAATAGCTATATATTTTCTTTATTAGTTTTTCATCTGTCCCTGTTAATATCTGATCTAATTCTGTTAATTCTTTATAGAAATAATACATTTTAGCATCCTTCTCATATCGGGATTTTATCTGCACTTGTGACCACCATGTTGCCTCAATCCCTTGATCACTTAATTCCTGTTTAGTTTTAAGTTCCCCCTTTTCATTCAAAATGTCTTTATGTCTAGTAATATTTTCCATATCAATAACATTTGGATGTAAAAAACCATGCCAGCCCAAAGGATCATGTCCCTCCAAAATCAATAATCTTTTGTGCCTCAAACCAAAACAAACCAAAACAAACCAGCCAAGTGAGTACTGAAGCCTGACAGTACAATTCCCACTCTGGCAGCCCAAAACCTCCTCTGTTTTTAGAATCTTGCAACATTTTTAAACTTATCCTTGTTTTTTTCCCTTGCCAAATATATTTTAATATTTTTTTATTTAATTCTTCAAAATATTTTTCCCAGTTTTATCGGTATTGCTTGAAATAAATATAATATTATCGGCAAGACACTCATGTTTATAGTAGCTATCCTTCCCATCAATAACAGTTGCAGATTTTTCCACTTCTTCAAATCTGTTTTAATTTGTTGTGCCAGTTTATAATAGTTATCTTCTTTAATAGTTACACACCTTGCCATTAGTTGAATTCCTAAATATTTAACTTTCTTGACTATCTGAATGCCTATCCTCTTCATTAGATCTCTAGGCCCATCAATGTTGGAAGTTTATAATGAAGTATTGTTAGAAGCAAAGGAACCAAATTTGTGGATGGAAGCAAATATTACCCTCATACTGAAAGAAGATTCAGATTTAATGCAAATAAAAAACTATAGACCAGGGGTGGGTTCCAGTTACCTTCGCTACCGGTTCATAATGGGAGCACATGCGGGTGCTTGCTTCACTCATGCATAGCGCTTCTGCGCATGAGCATCTGTGATGACGTCCGGGCGGGTCAGTGGAGCCTCCCGCTGCCGTTACTACCTGTTCACAAGATCCGGACCAAACCGGTAGCAACCCACCACTGCTATAGACCCATATCTTTATTGAATGCTGATTACAAAATATATGCTTCAGTAATAGCAGAGAGACTAAAAAGGGTTTTGAATGAATTTATACATCTAGACCAAAATGGCTTCCTGCCCAAGAGACAGATCAAAAACAATATGAGAATGATCTTTCAGCAAAGGTGATGGTAAATGGGGATACGACAGAGAACTTTAATATAAAAAAAGACACAAGACAAGGATGTCCATTATCCCCTTTACTATTTACATTGGCATTGGAAGTGTTAAATAGAAATATTAGACAAGACATAGAAATTAAAGATATGGAAATAAAAAAGGAAAGATACAAGTTACAGGGTTTGCAGATGATTTGGTTTTTATCCTAGAAGATCAACAGGAAACTGGACCCAAATTAATTTAAAAAATAGAAGAATATGGTGAAGTTTCAGGACTGAAAATAAATAAAAAACTAAAAGTTTAGTTAACAATCTTATAGGTGCACAGAAAAAAGTTCCACAAACTTTCCTCCCAATAAGATATCACTGGAACAGTTGAAAACAAGAAGACAAGAAAGCTTTTAGGAAATGAATTTCTTCAGATCCTCCAGGATTGTGATAGCTTCTAGAACTCAATAATTTTTAGTGAAAAATTCAGTTTTGCTTAATTACAATTTTTCTTGTTCCAGCTTTGAATGAACCAACCATTGACTATGGCTTCCAAAGGTTACAGAAAGTCATCCCGAGGCATCCTGGTGACCCTGAGCGTTTACCAAAGGTCAGCAAAATGTAGTATATGTGTGCACATACATATATGTCTGTGTTTATGATTAAGTCTATAATGCATTAGCCTTTTTTTTTTCAAATAACGCTTCAGTACCATATTTGTGTAGTCAACATCTACATTTGGAATACTACAGCCACATGCTCTGTATGAAGCTTGTTTATATTTGGTTCAGCTTTGTTGCATCCAGCTGTATTCTCATTAAATACATCTGTGTTTAAAGAGATGCCACAACTACCTTTACTTACTGAGCCATGTTCAAGAAAATATCGTTACATGTAAAGCACAAACTCATGTACACATGAAAGTCAGACTCATAGCTCTTATAGCAATTGGACCATCAGTACTGATAGAAGCTTTAAAAATTGCAGGAAGATACAGATTTATTTCTGACCAGTGTGGATTCTAGGTTTTCTATCCAGCGATTCCATTGTCAAAAGCTCTAGCAAGCAAATAAACCAACTTAGTTTGTCATTTTACCAAATCAATCTTTAGTGCTTCTTCTTACATTACATAAACATTTGGAATACTTCAGCCAGGTGCTGTATTTATGCTCATGCTCCTATTTAACCACTCCACCCCTTAATATAAACTCCAGTTCCCTAACATAAATGTTAATGGTAAATTAACCACAGTGATTCAATATCAATAGTAAGATTAACAAATACTAATTAATATTAAAACTAGCATTCAACATTTTAGCATTAATGCTAAAAAGCGTTAAAACAGCATCCAGAAGGAATGCTGTTGACTAAGTCTCCAATTCCTTCCTATACAGAAGGAAATATGAAGGAAATGGCATTTGATAAAACAAAGAATGTGGATATTTATGAACTGGATTGTGAGAATTCTACCATGACTGTAGAAATGGTTTGGTAAAGGATGCTAGGAAATATTTTTTTAAAAATTAAATTGGTAAACATCAAAGCCAGAAAGATATGTCACTATACTCAGAGTTTAAAAATAATTTGCTGAATATATTAGGTCTCAGTGTAATATTTTTTGTATACACACAAAATATTACAATCATTTAGATACGTTTTTGCCAATGGGCAGTTTTCAGGTAAGCGGCATCTACAGCCTTTCTCATAGAAATCTGGGAAATATTTTTGAAATGCTAAAGAGGGAGTCATGGGTATCATGTAGCCAGAAGTGGGTTAAAATTGATAGTAAAAGTGATCTTCATGGTTATTCCATTATCATGAATACATAAACAAATAAAGAAAGCACATCTTTGTATGAAGGCTATTGCTTAATGCATTGTAAGCCGCCCTGAGTCTCCGGAGAAGGGCGGCATATAAATAAAAAAAATCAAATCAAAAATCAATCAAATCTATTGCATTCCCATGCTGAACATACATTGAGAATTGAAATCCTGAAATTCTGGACTCGTTTTAGAAAACAGAACACATTCTCAATTAGTTCTCCTTTGAAATGAAGGTCTATTTTAGCTTTAAAATAACAGATGCTACTCAGCTAGCTTGTTAAATTGAATAATACTTTGGTAGGATGTTTGAGTGCTTCATTTGGCAGTATGGGTTCAGAGAATAGTTAATTATGCAAAAACTGAAGGTTGAATTTGTGTTTATCTTTTAGATGGGGTCAGTTAAAAAGTTGACTGTCATTACAAGTCTGTTGTGCTCTTTCTAGAAGCTGGAGCTTATGTGGCCATATGTCTTATCATTTGACAGTCTAAGAGAAAACAATAATTATTGGAGAGATTCTACTCCAAAATGACCTAATACAGCACTTTTGTTTGCTATTTGCTTGATTCATCTTGGAAATATATTGAGCACTTACAATATATACTGCTTTTTCCCCCTCTATGATCTTGGAAATAGCTTCCTTTGTAAAATGGGTCATCAGTACTACTTTCATAGTGATATGACAAAAATTAAAATGCTATCAATTGTCCACATGAGACATTATACAAAAACCACATGGGAGAAGATTATGTTAGTATTATGAAAAATCCAAAATCAGGGATAACTCTAAAACAGGGGTGTCAAACTGGCGGCCCAATGGGCTGGATGCATCACGTGCAGGCCACAGCCACCCCAGCTCCTTGAATGGGAAAAAAGTCACAAAAGTCACATGATGGCATCGTGACACGTGAGTTTGACACCCATGCTCTAAAAGGATGACATTTTGATGGCTGAAAGACACAGTCATATTGGAATTGGGCAGGAGGACTTCTTCTTGAATGTGAGCAGAAGAGGCTTTTTCTTAGTGTGTTAGTCTTTATTCAACAATTGATTACAGCAGATTGTGCAATTTAGAATCAATGGTTAAAAACCTTAGCATACAAAGGATAGAAAGAGCCATACAGATCACTTTGCTCCTGGACCATGTTCTCTTAAAGGAAAAGAGCAAGAGCATAGATTCTGAGCATTGGTGCAATATGTAGTTGTTGGTTACTGCATAATACAAACAGCTTGACTTAGCTTGTAGCACAATTTCTATCTACAAGAAATTAAGATTGTCCATATGATAAAGTAGACACTTGTCATAAACAGCATCTTAGAACAGTGATTTACAGGAGATAACACAGTGTTTGAAATTGTATGCTGAGGGGTTCGAAGAACACAAAAATAATAAGTCAAAAATAGAAAGGTGATATATATAGTCAATGGACTCTTAACTAGAGTCTAGAAAGCTGAAGAAGCTTCTTGGGTGAGAAGTGAAACGTCTTCAAAGAAAAACCAGAAAGTCCAGTTGCTTCTTGAAAAAGCACCTTTGGGATAGAGTCTTGATTATTATTGCCTAAACTGTCCCAAGATGTTTTCCAGGTTTCTGACCAGCATCTTTTCAGTAGTTTGGTCGCAGGGACTGAAACATAAAATAAAGGGTCTTTGTCACTGAGAAATAGCTTTGATTGAATAACTTTGATTGAACTGACTAATTTAAAAATGTAATCTCATGCCATTAGATATGAACATACATACAACAAGATGATAAAATGCATGAAAAGATGCTAATCCCATAAAGACGTTTTCTTCTTACACAGTAGTTCCTTTGGAAATGTATATGCCAGAATTTTGAGGAAAGCAACAAAGACTGCATTTGTGTATTTTGTTCTGTGGAGCTGAAAATATCTAGTAAATTGATCCCGTGGGAGTAATAAATACACATTACTTTATCTTGTACTTCATGTCTTATACCCCTGAGCCTTGATAGAACAACACCACTTAATAGACTTTAAAAAAGAGTAATTACAGTCATTGGTTGTGTGATTTTTCAGCCCTTCCAGCCCTGCCTGACCTTCTAATTTAGCTTACCATGTCTAACTAATGCATTTATATTCATCTTTTATGAAGCATGTGTAATACAAAATTGACTTTGCAGCCTTTAGCAAGCTGTCTTACTAGTTGAATATCTGGTTAGTCCCATATTCTGAACTGGGCATTTGTACAGAAGAGTGAGCTGTAGGCTTTTTTTTTTTTTAGGTTTTGGGGAGTGCCAATCAATTATTTCTTTTTATTTTTTTGGAAATTCTTAAGTGACGTGTAATATATAATGTAAATTCTACTTTTCCACTTACCTTCTGAAAAGTAAGATTATTTATAGCCAAGCGTAAATGCAAAAAGATGCAAGTGTTTCTAAAAGGGTTATCTCAAACATTTTTTTTTCTTGTCAGAAATAGTTCAATGTCCAGACATTTCTTGTTCTCTTTTATGAATGATGGTTGGATAAGGCCATCCCGTGCTGATTTGTACGCAAGACTGACAGCTTAGGAGATGAATGATGCTGCAAAATGTTCAATATTATACAATTTGTACATTCACATTAAAAAACAATAGCTTAAGAGAAGGTTGGGGGAATTCCCTTCTGGAAGAGCAACCCAGAGCTAGTCAGCACACAGACCATGCTCTCTGCTCGGACTTCCATAACTTTTTTCCCGGTTTACTTATCCACTGGAGCACAATTGTTTTCTGTGCCTTTCTTTTCCTACCATATGGTTACTTCATTACTATACACTAAGGGTCCATATGGGGAACTTGTGAAGTGAACTGTACTCATTTTAACTGCCAGATGAGCAGCAAGCTTAGCTTAAGTCATCTGCTGCTGCCTTTATGTTGTTATGGCAACAGAGCACCAATAAAAAATTCTAATCTACTGTAAGTGTCTCGGATCACAGTATTTTAAATGCTTGCCGTAACTGTCCTCTAAAGTGAGAGTGCTTGCTCCTCTGTTATGACAAAGGGTTATTGCCAGTTCCAGCAGGTGGCAGTAAAGAAATCATTGTCTCCCCTCCCCTTGCAGAAGTAACATAATTAGAAAGCAGCATTCTCTTACAGATATGTTCATGTCTTTGCTGAATTTTTTTGGAAGGCTGGCCAAGGTGTTGAAAAAGACTTTCAAAAGCACACAGTTGTTGAAAAAGACTTTCTTGGACTCCTGTGACTTGTTTAAGCAACACATTTGGATGCTTCTCTGTGAGTGCGTGTTTCCTTATTTTGAATGATTCCTTCAAGCACTACATTAATTAAGAGCACCTTAAAGCAATGGAAATAGACAGCAACATCTTTAAATATGAATCATTTCCACCTCCACAGGCCAGATGATATGTTGCATATCTCTGTCTCCCTGTCTACACTGAGAGTGAATGTTTGCAGTCTCCCTTCATCGGTTCACATTAGCCTCATGCTGAATATTTAAACACCAAACAATTTAAACACCCCATGAAGAGACACACTTTCTGTCGGAACTGCAAAGGCTCATCCGATCATAATTTAGTAAATCAGCCGTTTACTGGTTTACTTGTGCCAAGAGCTACTCAGCACAACTATGTGCTAGCAAGCATTGAAATCTGGTTTCTCCTTGGAGAAATGAAACAGAAAATTTCATTCCTAACAAAGTATTCAGGCTTAGTTAGTCATTTATCCTAAAGGAAACAGAGTGGCACATATAAGCAGGAGTCACCGTGTGCTGCACAATGTATTCTAATTACAGTAATACTGTTTTAGCATTTTTATGGGTGTGCAACAAGCAATTTAGCTATTGCATTTGTAGCCTTTAATCTTTTGCAAATATCAATAATAGACCGTAGCTGAGGAATGACATGAAAGAGTAAATGGAAAGTCTAAGATGCAGCTCAATGCAAAAGATGCATTCCTTTGATAACCAGTTTATACATGAAAAACTATTTGAGAGTCTGGATGCTGCTTGGAGCATCCAACTATGTTAGCTCTTTAATCACTTTGAGCATTGCTTGCCCTGTCTGCCTTTCTCATTATGAATCTAATAAATTATAGTTTTCACATGTTAAATGCAAACTCTTTTTTATTTCTCTACATTATACAACTGGAAGTAAAGTTTGCACGCAAAAGGTTTGTAGCATCTCCCTGCAGTTGGAATACTTTCTGCTTGAAATTCTGAAACCAGTAGCCAGACAGATGTAGATAATAACATGCTAAACCACTGAGGGATGTTTCATATGTTGCCCTGCTTTCTGTGACATCTGCAGTCTGGATCCACTCCACTATCAATATAACTAAGTCCAGATCCAAACTGAAAATGCAGGGAAATGGAGGAATAGATTAAATGTTTACCATTGCTGTGTTTCATGATAAAAAAGAATTCACTAAAACTGTTTGTTGCTGAGTACATGAAGGTCAGGCCCGGAGCTCTCTGTGCTCTTTGCAGAGGTGTTATGGAGACAACTGATCAACATGATCAGTAGTTATTAACATAGTCTTATATATACGTCAGAAAAACATATGGATAAAATTTGCAAATGAGGCATTGGTCACCCAGAACTGTCTGCTAACACATTCATATAGCATACATTATTTTGCTTGCATAAATAAGATGTTTAGACTGGATTTGGCATTTTTATCAACCTATTAAAGTCTTTCCCAAGAGCCCAGGATAAGCAAAGCTGTTGTTTCATAGTGTTAAAGGTATCATCTCAGAATGTGTGTTGTTCCAAAAAAAGAGATGGCTTTTGCAGTTGACTGATAATGATTTTGTCAATGCCGATGGAGTTCAAGTGACACTCAAGATGTTTTGGAATTGCACCCAAGGCACCTATTATTATTACCTCCTTTGCTTTCTTTTGCCACTGTTGTTCTACCTCTATTTGCAGCTCTTTATGTTTTGTAATTTTCTCCAGTTCTTGGTCTTCCATTCCGTTGTTTCCAGGTATTGCAATGTGCTCTAGCCAGACATTTTTGTCTTTCTTATCAACAATTATTAAATCTGGTGTGTTGTGTTGCAGATGCTTGCCTGCCTGAATTCTAAAGCACCAGAGAACTTCTTCATTTTATTATCATTATTTAAATGTATTTAAATTAATCTGTTGTCCAATTCCAGTGGAGTCTGTAAATCTGTATGTTAGAAACCTCACAAAAATGTGGGAAGTGTGGAAATGGATTATGAAAGATTTTATATTGTGATTCTATCTTTAGAACAATCTTTTCACCTACTTGAGTTAATAAATCTCCATTTAGTAGAATGATTTAAGGGACTATACTAGTCTACATTTAGTAAACGACTACTGTTTTATTGTCTTATCTCTGTAGTCAGTGATATATAAAATGCTTCAAATTCAAAACATCTTGATTACAAAATGTCCTGTTTTCAAGTTCAGAACACCCCATTTTAAGTCTGAAATAACTGGCCTGATCATTCTGGAAATATTGTGAACTCAAAATAGCCCCTTTTAAAGTTGTAGAACTTCAAACAGTTATTTCAAATTTGAAACACAGAGTAGTCAGAACAGCACTGGAACATTTTTCTTAAGAACAGGAGAAAAAAAAACTTTTTGAGTGTTCAAAATATGGTATTTCAAATGTAAACTATTTTGGTTTTGAAACTTTTACCGACAGTAAGCATCCTTCCTTACTACCTGATAGTTGTCACAATTTCAGTGATACCTGAGCAACATTAAATGAGAAATGTTCCATGTACTATTTTGAACCAAAGGCTTGGCTAAAATATTATGGACCTGAGGAACAAGATAGAAGAGTTTTGATGCCTTAGATGGAAGATGCCTTAGAAGATTATATTCAAAAGGCTGGTCTATTTCTATACGAGTAGTGTCACTTTCTGTTTCTATATGATTTCAAGGGTCATGATTTTTTTTTCTCACAAAGAAAAAAATCAAGCATCTTTCTCTCACGCACACATAGTCTGTCTCAATTCCTGACTGTGCCTTTAAAAATATACAGCAAATGGTTGGCCAAAAAGTGCCTGAACTTCTTCCTGAGATGATTTCTTTGTTATGAGAAAGAAGCCCCATTGTTTTCTGGGTTTTCTACTTCCTGGTATTTGAAGAACCATATTTATTTATTTATAGCCTCAATAAGATAAGGGTTGATGCAATATCCACTAAAATTAGTAATTGCTAGGTCAAGTTCACAGGGCTTATCTGTGTTATAAAGAGAATGCCATTCCTTCAGTAAGTTCCTCTCTAGTTCAGAAGGTCAAAGGAGATGCTTTGCATGTTTGGGGAGTATTCAGTAGATCAAGCATACAAAGCCAGCTGCTTTGTAGAGGCTTACATGCATATTGATTTTTACAGTGTTTACCGATTACTCTCATGGACATCCTCAGTGAACTTCATTCTCAGTGAAGTTCTGGTTTTTTTCACCATAACAGTAGCTTTACTGTTAGTATAGGACTCATAGAATCAAATGACAATTCCCATAGATGTGATAAAATGCACTTTTTCTTAGCAACCTCAGGGGTGAGATTCTACTGGTTCAGACCAGTTCAGATGAATCAGCTCCAACGATCAACTGGGAGCAAACCGGTTCGCTCTGACGATCAGGTCGGCCCACCTACCCACCCCTACACTTTACTTACTTTTATCTTCTCACCTGATTGGCGCAGCAGAGTGGATTGCCACGCTTCAGCTGTGTTACTCCCAAGTGGTAACACAGAAAGTATTTGTAAAACTGTGCACTCACTCACAGTGCGCATTAGACGTGCGTGCGCGCGATCACCAAACCAGTTGTTAAACCAACAGCATCCCACCACTGAGCAACCTATTTGGGTGCAACCCAATTTAATGATCAGGAATAAAACCTACACATTTTTTTCTCCTGGTAAGTGAGAAGCTTAATCATCCTGAATTAATTTTACAATAATCCTAATGTTAGTTATGACCATTTTTTCCTCATATGTAAGGTAAACTATTTCTTCTTTTGGATTTCTAACAATATCCTTGATCTATCATCCTTTGCACAAATGTTGGCAAATATCTACTATTGGCTTAGGCTGTTTGTTTGTTTGTTTAATTGATTGATTGATTATTTATTTATTAAATTTATATGCTTCCCATGTTCTCACAAATAAGGCAACTGATTTAGGTGAGTCAACCATGAATGTGTTTCTAGTCAAACTAATAGTGGTTCATTGAGTTATTTATGAAATGGGACTCGGTTTTAGTAATTTCATAGGACATCCCTGTAGAGCACCAATGTTGCCTGTTTAAAGTCAAAATCAAAAGATATATAGTGTGGTTTTTTTAGATGAAATATGAGTACTGCATAATTTATAGAACCCTGGAAGTGGACAGTAAAAAAAAACATTGTTCTTCTTATGATGATGTCAAGTATGCAGGAAAATCTTGTCTTTTTTCTTCCTTAGCAAACAATGGGGTTTACAGACTGTATTACATTATAGATACTTGGGCAATGGCATACTGTAATCTTGGTGATTGTTCATTTGTAAAATCTTGGTGGCTTGGTGATTGTTCATTTGTAAAATCACCATCTGAACTAATAGGTTTTGTATTATTTATTTATTTATGTTTATCCCACCTTGTTATTTTTAATAATTCAAGGCAGCAAACATACCTAATATTCCTTCCTCTTTCTGTTTTCCTCATAATAAGAACCCTTTGAGGTGAGTTGGATTGAGAGATAGTCCAAAGTCACCCAATTGACTTTCATGCCTAAAGCAGGACTAGAACTCAGTCTCCTGACTTCTAGGCCAATACCTTGACCACTATTGTAACTGAGGCCTCATGATTAAGGATTCACAGGTGGTTCATGACAATGAAAAATTACACTCAATACATACATCACAAATTAATTCATTTCAATTATCAGTGAAATACTTGTGCTATTTTATTCATTTGTTGAATTTGTACAGCTGCCCATCTCAAAAACAAATAACTCTGAGCACCAAACAATTTTGATACCTATTAATTATATATTTATTTATTTATTTATTTATATATTAAATCAATATTTGATATCAGTACAAAAGGACAATTAATAGCCCTTCAACAATATTAATTAGAACTAAAACAAAATTCCCTGATGTTTTATTAATAAAAAACCAAATATTTTAGTTCCTTAACTGTAACATCTTCCAGCTACAGTATGGAAACCTAGACTGCCTTCCCAGGACAAAAAAAATGCATGTATTCTACCATTACTGTAGTAATCATGTCTGAAACATACATGGCATTTGGCCCTGGCTCACAGAGCTTACCAAGTAATTTATTCAGCTTGTTCACAATCACTGCCAGCTGTTTGCACTTATTTATTTGAGGATAACAAATAATGAAAATATTGTCAACAACTTTGTGATCTCTCCACTTGACATCTATTAGGTATCTGAGTACAATAAAATTAAAATACAATTTGATACAATGAATGATTGTCTATTTATCTGTTTTCTGCCTGCCTATCTGCCTATCTAATCTTTGGTCTTTTCTTCTACCCTCCTACCCTAAGGTTTTTAACAAATGCTTGAAAGAGAATGCAATTAAGATTAAATGCAATGATAATTATCAAAATTCTAGCCTTTCTTTGGGTTGATATCAGATATGCTCCTGATACTCCTAAAGAAATTTAATTTATCTGTTTATATAACTGTTTGAGACATCTGCTTAGAGAAATTAGCTTCTGCCAGATTTTTAGGGCTGCATGTTCAAAAATTAATCACATCTTTCTCTTGCTGATAATAAGAAAGAAAGTTGATGAAGTGCTTTAACAACATAAGGCAGGGAGCACTCCAGTAAAATAGGTCTGCTTCAGCTGAAGCCTCTCAGTGCAATAAAATACTATTAAGTTCTTTGAACACAGAGTTATAAAACATAATTGTTATACATTTGGCATTTTATGTTTCCCTAGAAATTACCACTTGGTATCTAGATGTAAGCTGTGCTTTTTCTTTTCATTTCAATTGGGTCTGAAGTGGACTTTTACTGTAATGAGAATGCCCCTTCCAGAGACTTTTTAAAAATTATTCCTATGATAAAATGTAAGTGAGCGTACTCATTTGTAAGGGTTATAGGAGAGGAGGGATTTTTATCATTTTAATATAATATTCCCCCTCTCCTCTGCTTTTTTTAGCTTTTCCCAGCCTGGGAAAAATAGAACAAAATACTTACAGATGATCAGAAACATCATCTTTTTCTTTTTCTGTAAATCCCATTAAGAGCTAGTAGTTAAATAACTTCAACAACTTTATTCTCTTTGGAGAGTTCTGTTTTTCTTCTAAAGGATTTTTTAAAAAATATACTATATTCTATTCTTTCTTGTAAGATTAAGCACAATCTTAGGGGGCATATATCAAGTGCTGGTAAGTACTATACGACAATTGTTAAGCTCAGCTGATTATAACTTTTCATATATAATATATCTGACTGTAGGCCACATAAACTTCATAGTCAGAATCTTCTATTTGATTTGATTGCTTATTTGTACCCTATGACTATCATTAAGTGTTGTACCTTATGATTCTTGACAAATGTATCTTTTC
>JANHZT010002666.1:14690-29686 GCA_032468215.1 Stegonotus admiraltiensis | reverse complement strand
CTTTCCCCACCCACCCCCAGGCCCTCCAGAGGCAGGAAACAGCCTGTTTCCCTACTTCTGGTGGGCCCATAAGGCTCGAAAATCAGGTGGCCAGCAGGCGCATGCACCCCAGAGCTGAGCTGGCGTTCCCATATGGCTCTGTGTGCCATCTGTGGCACACGTGCCATAGGTTCGCCATCACGGCCCTATACCATTCCAGACAAGTGGCTGTCCAGTGTCTTCTTAAAAACTTCCATCAATGGAGCACCCACAATGTCTGAAGGCAAACTGTTCCACTGGTTGATTTTTTTCTGTAAGGAAATTTCTCCTTAATTCTAGGTTGCATTTTATTTTTAAATATATGTATCATGTATTTAAAAATAAAATAAAAACTCTATTCAATTAATAATAAAACCAAACAGAAGTGTGAATTAAGATGATACATGTAGAAACAAAAGTGTCATAAGGCAATTATAAAAAGCTCAGTTTGTCTACAATTTTTCTCTTAGGATATGTCAGGTTGGTTCCAGGGTAACATAAATAGAAATATAAGAGATAACATTCTTCTACTAGTGGTAGCAAGATCTGCTGGGCTGTGTAAACATTAGCACAGGGATGAGCAACCTGAGACCCACTAAATGTGTTGCAAATGTGAACAAAGACGATATTAAATGAAAAAGCAATGCTGTGAAGTGTGGGATTATGTTTAGAATATAGATAGAATAACAGAGTTGGAAGGTACCTCGGAGGTCTTCTAGTCCAACCCCTTGCTTAGGCAGGAAACCCTATACTACTGCAGACAAATGGTTGTCCAATTTCTTCTTAAAAACTTCCAGTGTTGGAGCAGTCACAACTTCTGGAGACAAACTGTTGGATTACTTGGATGAGCAGCCTGATCCTGGCATTTGAAAGGTCTCTTTCTTGGGCTTTGATAAGTGCAGAATTTTATTTGGCCCAACATGGAAGAAATCATATGCCTTCCAGCTTGGAAAAAAGGATTCCCAATGACCTTGACTGAAAACACTGTTTCTCCATGTTTATTAAATGAGAATTGTTGGGGAAAACTGGTATTCACTGATGTGCTAACCTGCTTTTCTTCTCCAACTGATGTGTAGGAAGTGAGGGAGCCCTGGTGGCACAGTGGTTAGAATGCAGTATTGCAGGCTAACTCTGCCCACAGTCTGGAGCTCAATTCTGATGGGCTCAAGGTCGACTCAGCCTTCCGAGGTCAGTAAAAATGAGGACGCAGCTTTTAGGGGACAATATGCTGATATTGTAAACTGCCCAAAGAATGCTGTAAAGCATTATGGGGTGGTATATAAGTGTAAGTGTTATTGCTGTTGCTAAGGCTGCCATCCAACTAGTCCAAGGAAACCACTACCCCAAGACATAATGAAAATGATGAGCCTCTCATTAATTTCAAAAACACTTGTTTCGTCCTTGAGCAAATGCTTGCACAAGCAGACTCAAAATGTTCAGCCTCCAGAGCAAGCCTGACCATGGGGATTCTACTGCTTCTGCTATTTCAGTGACTCCATTTAAAATAACCCAGAGGTACATTTCTGAAACTGAGAGATTAATATCCATTGAACTTTCCATTCTCTGTCAATGTATTTGTTCCGTCTGGTAGCTCGTTTCTCTTTTCAGCTATGTATAACTCTCCTTACCATACCAAGAGTAACGTGAAGTTTTGGAGGCTCAGGTGGCCCATCTTCAGCTTTGCTAGCTTTGGAATTTCAGAGTTCAGCCTCTGTTGATGCTCAAAATGGCTGTTATCGCAATCAACACATGAAACTTGCCTATGGTATTATTATCCAAATCTGATGGATATAGATTACGACCACCAGCTGTGCACCGTGTTAGTTTTATGCTCAGCACAGAACAATTGCTGAGATGAAACAGCCTTTTATTCCTGCTGTGCTGACATTTCCTTACACAGGTGCCATCGTCCTGCAACTTTGCTCAAACTGTTGAGGTTGCATGGCAATAAATTGAGGACAAGAAAAGAATCACATTATCAGTACCTGGGGAGAAAAGGCTAGCAAAGGAAGAAACACAAAGGAGCTGCCAACTTCAATGCAGTTGAGTTCACTGAAAGGCATAGAGGAATGTCATAATTCCAGAGCTCCTGCATCCTCTGATGAAATGGAGATACAGAATTAGCTGCATGAATGGCAAATGGAGAAAGCAAAATTAAATAAAGACTTTAAAAAAAAAAGACCCTATGGGGGATTTAACTCTTTTTGCATGGGTGACTTTAGACAAATTGCCTAATGGGATCAAGTAGCTACTGGCATCATTTGGTACATTAAAAAGGTGCCTTGTAACAAGATTCTTGGTCATTTGCTGATTGATGCCAGATCTCCAGGGATTCACAGAATAATATTTTCCAGTCCTGCAAAGAAGGGTCATCTTTTGCAAACCTAGATCTCTCTCAATCAACTACAGCCCTATCTGGCCCATTTCTAGAACATACACTGTGCTTTATCTGCTTATGTTTTCTACATTGTCAATCATTTGGCACATTTGATATCTATATGAATTATGTGGTAGAGTCCTAAAATCTTCCCACGCTTTGTCCAAAATATTTCTTACCACCTTCTCCCTAATTTTGGCATTACAAATCAGGGACAGTCAGAATTCCCTGCATTAAAAGCCCAGAAGAGGGACTATTTTCCCCCTCAGTTCCTTCCTGCATTTTTATCTCCCCCAATTATGGAACACACTTCTTGAGGCACTGGATGTAGTTCTTGCTCGAAATTAAGACTTTCCTCTTAAGAGAAGCCTTTTCAATTATAAAAAGCATACTTTAATGTTTATATGGGTTTAATTATATTTTATTTTATATTATTAGCCATTCTAGCAGCATACAAATTGAAATAATGCATAAAATAAAGCAATAATACATACAGTAATGGTTATATAAGCATAATGTTACCATTAGATATGTCCAATGGGCATTTTTTCTTCTTAATCTATCAAATATAATACAGGCAACTTCCAAAGTCCCATTAGTATGTTTAGCAGCAGAAATGAGGAATTTAAGGACAAATCAATTGAACATGACTTCACTTTTCCTGGAGGATGAGGTGGAGACTATTTGACAAATGCTTATTGACTTGCCATTAGGTACAAGACTCGTAACTGTTGATGTTACAAACAAAAGTTCAGGCTTCTCTGACCAGCATTATTAAAAATTTGAGGGCAACAGAGCAAAATGGAAACTTGGGCAAACCAATAGGTTAAATAAATCACTGAGCCAAATTGCTTGACAATTTAGTTTGAGTGGAGCTGCCCTCTTGGAGGTACAGTACAGATGGACATTCATTGCATGGAATTCTTGATAGACATGTCCCCAGCTATGAGCCAGAGGTGGCTGTTGAACTAAAAAAGAAGATGCCATCACTGCACCACTCTTACCTTTTGCTTCTTATTTCTATACTAATATTGTCAATTTTTATACTTATAATTTTAATTGTACACAGCCCAAAGTCACCGTACAGAGTCAGAAGGGTGGCTTATAGATTAAATAAATAAGTTTCCCTGACCAACTAGCTGTGATATTTGTTTCACTTATATAGTGAATATAATATAAGAATGGCAGAATTGAAAATATTGATTGTTGTGATCAAAATGGAAGTCAACAGGAAAGGATGTGACATACTCTACACCAAACTGAGTATGTATCACTTGATTAACTAAAAGTAAGACTTTAAAAGCTAATTAAGAAAACAAAAATAAAAGTGAAAAGTCTGAATTGTTATTACAAATTAATATGGTATCAACAATGTCCATCTGCATGTTTATTGAATGCACAGTGAGATTCACTGTGAAGGAGGTGGACAGTTTTACTTTCTGGAGCTAAAAGTGAAAGAGTATGCTGGAGAAATAAAGAATAAATAAATAAAATAAAGAGAGTAATTCCAGGGAGGAACATAAACCTGGGCAAGATTAACTCAGCAGTTTAGGAGATGCTTTTGAATTATAGATTTTGAAAATGGTTACTAAGAGTGCTATAAGCAGGACCAATCAATTGGTCTTGGACCAAATAAAAATCAACTAATCCCTTGAAGCAAGGGTCAGAAGCCAAAAATCATTTGGGATATGTGATCTGAATGAGGAAGGCAAATAGACATATGAGGCTCAAGAAATAGAAGAAGGGATACATACCAGATAAGTCAGATAGATGGGATCAAATACTGGGAACAGCATTATGACGATAACTGTTTATACAGTTACAAGGGATTGAAGGCATCTTTCTGTCTATTTACTCATGATGTATGCATGTATTCATGTATTCAAGCCTGGCCATACATCATACCTCATAGAATCCAACAATTGACTACAATGACTTACCTTTTCATCCATTCAGCCTCCAAGAGAAGAAATAGATCAACTGTGGGCAACTATGGCAACTTTACAACCTGTGGAGTTGTGGACTTCAACTCCCTGGAAATGCACTTGACATACTGGGGAAATAATCTGGTAAGCACCCATCCTCAGCCTGGCATCAGGGGAGGGGTTGAGATTGCAGATCCCAAAATTCCAAGCAAAATTCCAAGTAAAACATTTGGAGAATGTGATTCCATGACCAGTACCATATTTGTTGAGTTCAGAAGCAAGCTTGAGACCTGTTGCAAACAAAATGGCAGTATCCATTCAAAACAGCTCTACTGTAAGTACGAGAGCTGTGCAGTTGTTTGAAGCCCATAGAAGATTTCTTCTCTCTCCTGTAATCTATACTCTATAGTGCTAAAAGATGTAGGTCTTTATAGTGCTAAAAGACTTAGGTCTTTATACAGTTAGAGGAAAGGAGATCAGCTTGCCCCTACCAGGCCTTGATATCTGCATTCAAGATACCGTCCCTCCATTACTCTCTCCTCTATGCCTGAGACAACTGCAGCATTCAATTGCCTAGCTGCCATGAATCAATGACTTTGTTCATCCCCAAGCAAAGATGGAGTTGCACAGGGTAGCATCAGTGCACTGTCCACATTTACCATGGAACCAATCTTCTTCCTCTCTTCCTAGTAACCATAGAACTTCACTCTTCTGCAGTGTTTGCAAATTCACAGAAAGTGAGTGCCCAGAGGAGCTTCTCTAAACATATTTAATTTCATTTTCTTTGCATTTTTAAAAATCCTATATACTCAAAGAGTGTTTGTAATATATAGAAATCAGGCCTTATTTGGGAGTTGTCCTGTTTTCATTTCCAATATGTGTTGCTATTAGAGGGAATTTTTTTATAAGAATGCCCCAGAATATCTTCCTCTTAAAAAAATAATAAACTCACCAAAATCTAGTATTAAAATGAATATATTACACATGAAATAATATACTGTATTTGCCAATTAGTTATTTAAAAAATAGAATTATGTTTTTCCATCCCAGTTACATTAATATATTACCATCCCAGTTACATTAATATATTACTGAGCTGAATGAAACATATTGCCTATTTTTTTTTTTAAAAAATGTTTATACGGCCAAGAACTTTAAAAAAAAAAATCTATACATGCTTCTGCAGGCTATCTTGAGTTCATTATTCGGCCATATAAAATGCTTAATTTTTATTAATGTATTGTTTTCTTTCCTGTCTAATAAGAGAAAATGGGTGAAAAGAAAAAGATACATGGCTTATTTCAAAATCCATGAAAGTTGGTTACTCCCAAAATTCCAAAAGGATTACATACAAGTATCATCTGGTAAATATTATCCTATGTTTTTGTCTTTGCTTAAGTTTTTAACACAACTTGACAGCCGATGGTATTGTGCCCACATTTCAAAGTGAAGATCTGCAAACAGATGGCAGAAACCCAACATTCCTTTCTATGTGGACCACAATGTCTCCAGCCTACAAGTGTTTGCTTGTATCAAGTGAGGTGGAAAATAAGAATTTTCCTAAAGAAATGTGGAAATCTACATAGGCAGTTTTGCTTTAGCCATCCATTCTGTTTGACAGATTAACCATTTCACTGACTTTTGACAGCCTTTCCTTGGATTTCTTCCTGTGATCACTGGAATAAAGTGTTCAAATCAGCCCTTAGAAAAATTACTTTTCTCAGTAGTCCTTAAAATCCTATGAGAGTTCTCAATAGGGGTACCCAACAAACTGGGGAGGGGAGGATCAGGAAAATATCCTAAATGTTACTATCTCATCATAGTTGAGATACTATGGCAGGGACAACTGGGGACAACTAATTGCTTGCTTCTTCCTCAAAAGTAGAATGATTGATTCCTGCTGCCTTTCATAGGGTGAGATCAGTGATATTGCCCATGATACCGGGAGGAGATTTGCATCAGGATCATGTGAATTTGCCAGAAGCCCATCTGCAGATCGAATCCGAGTAAGGGTATGGCTAGCTGATGAGAGCTAATTCGCTTGAAATATAACTATTTCTTTATCAGCAAATATAAATTTGTGTGTGTGTATATATAGATATATAATATTTGTGTGAGTGAATGTGTGCACGTGTGTCTGCTTGTATGGAGTTCTTGGCATTCAGTTGTGCAAGCAAGATGACCCACAGGGCTTGACAGATTGCCCATGTTTAGGCATAAGTTGTCCATAGTGTGTGAGCAGAACTTTTGCTGTCTTCCAGAATTATAACCTGACTTGCCAAAGTATCAGTGCTACAGCTGTTACACATCTTGTTATGCTATTAGACTGATGCAGAATGATCATCTTCCAAAGGATTTTGGCACTTGCCGCAACTCCTTCTAATACCACAAATAAGGAATCCATCATTTATTGTGTTGATGACAAGGAAATGGCCAACAAGGCCAAGCCAGACTCAGAAGCAGAGCATGAGACCAAAGATACGAAGGAAAGAAGAGCCCTCTTTTATCACCAATTAGGCAATATTTCCTTTTTCTTTCTTTTTCTTTTTTTCTTTTTTTGTAAAAGTTAAAAAAAAGAGTGGAACAACTGGTAACAATTTGGATGCATAAAATTATTATCCATCTGCTTAGTCCGAATTGGTCCCAGCTGATGTTTGTGTTTTCAGATGGGAAGAATCACAACATTTCAACGCAGACCCTCAGGCATGTGAAAGAGCAGCTGCGGGGAGCTTTGAGCTGGCAGGAATTTTGGAAGGGAAAATTTGCTTCCATGTAAAAAAGAATATAACCTCTGCAGGCTAAAATATACACTTGTGCTTCCCACTCGCCACCTTGTAAAACTGTCAACAGTTTATCAATACTCAAGATACTGAATCATGAATAATATCTGGGTGGAGCAATTATCTCAGAGTTGCCCTAGTCTCACAGCTCTTGCTGGAACATCAGATGGTAAATGTGGCCAGAGGTCCCTTGCACACTCCATCTTGGATACTAGTTGTATTAGTCCTGGATTTGGGAGATTGGGGGGGGGGGCTGGTCACATACAGTAGTCATCTCCTGACTTTTTGTATTGCAACATGTTCTACATGGGTTACCTATGAAGATCATTCAGAAAATTCAGTTGGTCCAGAATGCACGATAGTTATGGGCATTTCTCATTCACATATCATTTTCTATACAGAAGACATAAAAATGGTCTTGCAAGACGATAAGAAGAGCCATCGCCAAGGCAACAATCAGACAAGTGTGGCTTAAATTCATTCCAAAAAACTAATTAGAGAGAACTTCTAAAACGCTCTCCTCCCTTTACAGGAAGATCTTTACAAGACGATCATCTGTGGGAAATGTCCATTCTGTGACAAGTGTCAAAAGCGAGGTAATAATAATCTATATGGTTTAACTCTGTGAAGAAGTACCTATTGTTGTCCTGAATCTCTCACTATTCAATATTTTTTAAGTCAAGTATTAAACCCCAAAACTCCACCCAACAACAATAACAAGCAGGAAAAAAATGCTCGCTAGGCACTTTTGCTGCTTGGTGCGTAGTTGCATATGCCTCTATCACATCTTCTCCAGTACTGCATATATTTGGGGCAAAGAACCTTGTCTTGGGATATTGTTCAAGACTACATTTCCCATTTGGCTAGCTCTGATTTCATTCATATCCTGAGTTAGAAGTCCCCAGACAATAGGACTGAGAAGAGTCTTTATGATGTTTGGAAAGCAGTCACAAACAGAAGAAGTAAATAATCATCTTGACCTCCCCAGTTTGTTCTCCAGAGGGAGTAGCCAGATGTTCTTGTGTAGGAGTATATGGTACATATGAGTGGAATTATTTATATGGATTAGTAAATTATATCCTCCCACACTTGGAGAAGCTAATAAATAGGGCGACCAGATGGAAGTAAACACCTCTGTATCTGGAAATAGAGCACACAGTAGTCTCTCAACAAAAATGTTTTGTTGTTAAAGATGGTAAACCATGACATCTCTTCTTCCTTTCTTTCAATTTTTTGGGGACATAATAATAGACAGTGTGCTGTCGTTGCATAGATGAGAATATTTCAAGTAATTTTAAAAGAAATATTGGGGATTCCAAAGCAACATTAGCAATGCTTCTTTGTAACTGGGTCCCATGAAAAGTATTGTCACAGTCACTGGTTTATCGCTGTTTTATTGCCTTAAATTTATGTTAACCACTCTGAACGGCTACCTCCTGAAGAGCAGGATATAAATTGCCTAAATAAATAAACGAGCATGTCTTCATCTACACTATAATAAATGCACAAAAATGGAATATTTTTTTGCCATCCTTACTGATATGCAACTACTCTCACTCCCATGTACCATCTGAAGCTCTTTGCCCCATTCTCTGGGCACCCATTCTTTCTATTATCTTTCTGCTTATAATACAGTCTAATCTACCCATGCTTCATATGACTCATATTCTTTCCATGCAGGCAGTGATGAGGTTTATACCTGCATAGTTTTGATGGGAACATAAGTCTTCATGAGATTATGAGTGTCATGGATTCAACACTGGATGCCAGACTAGATTCACTGCAGGAATTAATGTATGAAAGACTTTGAGGAAAGTGTCCCTAATCCATAGTATGGGTGTGGATGAACACTGTTTTTGTTCCTTCCACACAGTAAGCTGCTTCAATAAAATATTTTTATTGCTTCATTAAATTTCCAATCAGCCTTTCCTCCATAAAATCAAAATAATGTATATGAAATGCCCTCTTCCAATGCTTCCCAGAGCTGCTCTTGGAGAACACTGAGCGAGTCATTGGCCAAACTCACCCAGTTGACCCTGGAATTCCCTAGTCCTAAATTCAACAATTTAATCATAATTCTACACTCTTTTCAGTGTGCACTTAGCATTCTAGCTTTAAGCCATATTTGTACAACTGATTTTAAGCTGAAGTTGTTGCATATTACTTATTTTGTACATTATTCACTTGCGGCACTCTGCAAATGATGAAAATTCTACCACCAGGCAAATAAATTCTTAATTGTACAAATAATTTATCAATTCTTACGTTTTGGAGCAATGTTTAATCACAGTTTAGTAATAAAATATAGGAATCTCTAAGTTGCCATCTAGATTGTCCAACATGCTCTGTAGTCAAGGTAACTTGCAACACACAAGCATTCACAAATGTTGAGCGATATTATTAACATGAAAAACAATCTACTGAAATAAAATGCATTAAAGTAGAACAATTCCAAACCATGGTTTGTTTATTCAATTTCTATAGCCAGCCTACTCAGCTAAATGAATCTGAGCAGCTAGTTGTTAAGATGGATTGTTTTAACAAGTTATTATGAGAATTTACTCCTACTTAGAATTCAAAAATACATTAAAGTGTAAATAATCTAAAATTCAATTTGAACAATTTCCCCTTGGATGCATCAGAAGAGGATGGGTGGGAATATACAAGTTCAAGGTCACCAATTTTTTAATGTTAGATAGAAAGACCAATAGATTCAGTCAGGGATTTTGGTGGCAATACTCATATGTAGATTATTTGCAGAACAAACAAATGAAATTTGATCTAGTTAGCTCCATTCTGATTATTACAAAAACTGTATAAGGAATTTAGAAAAACAGCAGAGGAGAATACAGAGAACCTGAGTCTATGAAAGGAACTCAAAACAATAGTTTATCCCTAGATAAGGGCTCTAGAAAAATAAAGTAATAAAAATCAAAAGAAACCAATACTGTTATATGCAAAGGTCAGGTTTGATTGCTAGGATAATATTGAAAACTTCCCTTCTTTTCTACCATAATGTTTAAATGTTTACGATCAAAATAACCAAAGCATTATAAAAATGCTTATAATGAAATTTAAAAAGGTAGATGCTACTGTACAATCAAACATCCCCAATGGTACCTAGTATTTTTGCAAGTGAAGCTGAGTTTTGTTTAGCTTCACCATGTCAAAAAATTTAGGAAAAAATGGAATTCGTGTCCTTTCCCAACATTTTTTTTCCTAGGGAAAAAAACTGATTTTATTGTAACTTGCATTTATCCTATTATTGATTCACCACTAAAGCAAACATCTACAATTCATTTCCACGGATTCAGGGTGGAGTTTTTCAACCCGTACTTAAGGTGCCAATTTATGCATATATTTCAATTATTGCTGTGCAAAAACAGAAAGAAATCTAATAAATAAATAACATCAATAAATACATTACAAAAATGGTTCTAAAATGAAATAAGGCCATTGCAATAATTATAAATAAAGCTGTTAGAGCAGAAAAAAGGGGAGAGGTTGGCTGGAGAGGCCACAGAAATTATGCGACTTTAATGAAAGCAGGGCCTTAGCTTTCCATTCTCTATATCCTTGTTTTATGGTATTGGAAATTCCTGCATGCAACAATATATATTCAGATGATAATTGATAGAGCAAGAGATGTACTTTGTTAAAAGTCATTTCAGATTATTTGTCCCCTTAACTAGGGGTTGTGGGTCAAATACTGTGCCTGCTGACCATCTATATCCTACCAGATTAATACTGCCACTCTAGAATTAAGGCCTTTTTTTTGTCTCTGTGTGTGAGCACTTCAGTCCTTTCAATGCAACAGCTTAGCTCTGTGCCTTTGAATATGTGTAACCTGATGCTTTCAGCTAGGATGATCCTCATTTACTGAAAGACTTGTCTGTTTACCAGGAATGTCAGGAGACTGAAGGGCCATCGGTGCTGTTTGCTATGAATATCAAGAGGCTGAGATTCATAAAAATGAACAAATATTTTCTTTCACTCATGCCAACACAAAGTGCTGAGAGATTCATAAGTTGTTCATTTATTGCTGAGAAGAAAGAAAGAAAACACACAAATGAACAACCCCAAATTGGATTCTTTTGTTTTTGGTGACAGGTTTGAAAAAGCACAATAGTACTGTATCAAATGTTATGTTTAGCAGGGGATTTTATGCATAGATTCTTAGGGGTTGACAATCTGTTTAGACCTCACACAGTTTGATCTCTATACTACTAAGATGCTTGTGACTGTTTGTTTCAATTGAACAACACACTAAATAATAGGTATCTGTGGAGATTCTCAAACATCCAGATCATGGTTGTCCTAAAGGTGCTTTTTCAAAAGGCAACTGGGTCTTTATTTGTTTTTACTTGAAGACGCTTCACTTCTCATTCAAGAAGCTTCTTCAGTTCGGACTGAACGGTGGAGAATGGAAGGATTTATATTCCTTGCAGTCATCTGGTCATTAGCACTTTTTCTGAGAGTCATTGAGGTACGTAATAGGGCAACACTTTTTTGAATCAATATATCTCAATGATATGCATTGTATCTCAATGATATGCAACCTGTCAGCGTTACAGAAGAACCCAACTCCAATTAAAAACTCCGAGACAGGCATTTTCTCAAAGTTCCAATTTATTAGAGTAGATATACTGGCACATCTGGGAAAACCCGAATCTGAGAGTCCAGGTTTTCCCTCAGTAAATCAAAGCCCCAAATCCAGCCCCTGCACCCCTCAGTCCATCACATGGCCCAATCACCATCCGTCCCAACTTGACCTACCACTTCAACCACTCCTCCTCTAGATGCAGGAGCACCCTGACCTTCACCAAAAAGAAGAATGCTGTTATGTCTAACTACAATTCCTCTATTAAATCCCCCCTCTTACTTTCCTAAGCACAAGAAGGTGGCAGCATGGAAGCTTTTGGTGTTAATATGGCTTCCAAAGCTGACACATCCAAAATCTGCCCAAAAGATGTGGCCCACTTCAGTGCTGTGCTACTGCACCTCTGCAGTTACATGAACTTTATTTATAACACTCCTTCCTAGCTCATGTTATAAGAATAATTTGGGGTTCCAGACAGTGGTGGGATTCAGCCAGTTTGCACCACTTCGGGAGAACCAGTTGTTAACTTTCTGAGCCGTTTGGCAAACAGGTTGTTGGAAGAAATCATTAGGGCAGAGAACCAGTTGTTAAATTACTTGAATCCCACCACTGGTTCCAGGTCAAGCTGAGGTTATGCAAGAACAAATCAAAATGAAATCTAGATATACTGTGAGAAAAGGAGATGTTTTAAAGATGTTTGTTCTTGAGGGTAGGCTGCAGACAAGATGGGGTGCAGAGACTTTTTTATAGGGTAATTGGTCCTTGGTGGGGCTTGAGGGCATGTGGCTGATGTATGTACTGGTTCCGGTGTGATATTCTGTCTGGTGCTCCTGCCCTGGACTTTGATCCTGAGGTGTATGTGAAATCTGGAAAGGAAGATTTCCCCTAAGTATGGATTATTATGAGGAGATCTGGTTTCTTCCCTTATCTTGAAAAGGTTCTTTGTTGAAGCCAGTGAGGTGCTAAACAGAGGGGGGAAGATCAGAGGCCTTTTAACTTCCAACACTCCTTATAAAAAAAAGTCAGTGGGGTAGCCAGAAATCACTTCTACTCCCACTGCTTTTTTGCCCACCCATGGTCATTCTATTTCTCAGTTGAGGTAAGGAAATATTTCTGAAATGATCACCCAATAGGCCACAAGTTGCCTAATTTCCTTTAAAACTTCCATTCCTGTCATGAAATGCTATATTTAGCTGAAAAGTTGGGAGGTAACATTTAATCATTTCAGTTATGTTAGTTCAGTTGAGAATGTAAAATCATGTCAGTAGATCGATTGCGTACTTATGTTTGTGTTTGCATTGCTTCAGTACTGTGTCAAGGATTTGGTTTCAGCTTCTCTCATAAATTGATGGGATTTTGGGAGAGCAGAGGGTCCATGAAATCTACCTAACAAGAAAAAGATGAAAAAAAATCAGTTCTTCACATATTGGAAGAAACAGTTTCTGTATCTCCTAGCACCTAAATACCAGCTGCCAGTTATTATTTGTTTCATTGGTTGACAGCTCCACATGGGTGAATATCAACTTTTATTCATTATATTTCATACTTTATGGCTTCAGCCTAGGTTTGAAGACAACTGCCATTTGGCACAACAGCAGCCCATGCCCCTCAGGGATAGCACTGTTTCCCTAACTCCCTCTTTTGTGACAGCTGTGGTTTTTTTCCAGAGATTGCTGGGGTTTCTCTTAATTCAGTCCCAGAATCCTGGACTTTTCTTTTCAGTGCAACTTAGTGTGTGTTACATCTTGCTTGATCTGGTTCCAATAATGATGCTCCAATATTACAAAACACATTAGCTGGAATTTTGCAATAGCTGACCATTGAGTGGCACATTATCTAATTCTCCAATGAACTGCTTTACCAATTAACCAGGATTTTTTTCCCCCAGACTTTTTTGCAGTGTGAAGGAATGTAGACTTGACCTTGGGAAGGAGGGAGAGAGCGAGCGAGCAATGAGCCATTAAGGGTAGAGAAAAGGTAATTCAGTCTTGAGAAAGTGGAGAGAGTAAGAAAGAAACTCAAAATAATCCTGCCTTGATTTTGTTTGGTATAAGATGGGGTAGAAAGAAACACTGAAAAGCTTCCAAGAGACTGTTATTTCATCCCACAACAATAAAAAGTACTCTGGAATCCCTGCCATGCCTGATTCTCAACTTTGACAAGCCAAAAGAGCTGACATCATTCTGGAAAACCTCAAACCATTTTATCAGAGAGGCATCATACTTTGTCTTCTAGATCTAGAATATGGCTACAGATCTTAAAGGTACAATGGAATGTATACCAGGCATTGTTGAAGTATCAAAAGCAGTTAGATCTTTGGTGGTGCAGCAAACTAAAGAGCTGTTAAGTAGCACCAGCTGCCTGCAATTACTGCAAGTTCAAATTTCACCAGGCTCAAGGTTGACTCAGCCTTCCATCCTTCTGAGGTAGGTAAAATGAGGACCCAGATTGTGGGGGCAATAAGCTGACTTTGTATAAAAAATAACACCACTTAGGGGGGCCCGAAAGCCCTACTAAGCAGGTATATACAAAAGTATGAAGGCTATTTCTTAATGCATTGTAAGCTGCCCTGAGTCTCCAGAGAAGGGCAGCATATAAATCGAACCAATAAATAAATAAATAGATCCAAAGCTAACAAGCCTGCAAAATGCCACAATATAGCCATCCCAGCATACTGTATGGGACAAGGTTGCTGCACAGCCAGTATTATTTTGTTGTCCTGGAAGTCTATTGGAGAAGTTTGTCTTACATCATTGCACCAATGTAGTTGTCAGCATCAGAATTGCTATCTGAGTTGTTTATGATGAGCCAATCAGAAATATTTCCTATAGATTGGACTACGGTTGTCTTTGTTCTTAGTCTAATGAAAGAAGGGGCAGGTAAATGGACCATCCTACTCATTGAGAGTAAAGATACATTGTTAGACAATTTTTAGAACTTCATGCAAAAATTTAGAGCTACTCAGGAGATTCATCAGCTAAAGCAAGAATATTGTCAACTTCACGCATATGTAGCTGGTTTCCAATTGCAGAAATTCAGAGATCATTTTTGGAATGATCCTGTGATGACTGATCACATTCATGAAGGTCTTTCTGATCAATTGGGGGATGAATTAGTAAGATAAATCCTACTAAAAAATTTGGAAAAACTGTTCCAGCATTGCATATTAATTGATGGAGATTAAGATCCTATATCTACTTAAACTCTTTAAAAGAGCCTTTAATTCTTAGAGAGAGAGAGGGGGGGGTAGGTAAGTAGATAGATAGGTAGGTAGGTCGGTAGGTCGGTAGGTAGGT
>JANHZT010002665.1:112185-131072 GCA_032468215.1 Stegonotus admiraltiensis | reverse complement strand
GTCCTCATTTTACCCACCTCGGAAGGATGGAAGGCTGAGTCAACCTTGAACCTGGTGAGATTCGAACTGCCAAATTTCAGGCAGCCGGCAGTCAGCAGAAGTAGCCTGCAGTACTACTGCTGACTACTGCAGCTCATATGCAACTGTCATAAATACACGACAGTTGCCAAGTGCCCAAATTTTGATCACATGACCATAGGGATGCTGCAACAGTCTCACCTGTGAAAACTGGTCCTAACTCATTTTTTCCACTGCCATTGTAACTTCAGATGATCCCTAAACAAACGGCTGTAAGCAGTGGTGGGATCCTCCTGGTTTAACAACCGGTTTGGTGATCACACTGCGTGCGTGTGCACAGGTTGCAGAAATCTTCACTTCCTGGTTTCTTCAGGGGAGTAACACAGCTGATTCATGCAGCAATCTGCTCTACCACGCGAATCAGCTGAGAAGATAAAGGTAGAAAAATAGTGTGGGTGGGCAGGCTTATCTGATCATTGGGACGAACCAGTTCACACCCAGCTGATCGTCGGGGCTACCGGTTTGCCTGAACTGGTCCGAACCAGTAGAATCCCACCCCTGGCTGTAAGTCGAGAACTACCTGTAGGTATTTGAACTACCTGCCAGGTACTTGGGCATCACTATTTTGTGGTTAATTTTGCTGTGGCTTGGAGTTTTACTGTTCATTTCCAAAAATGTCCCCCAGCTATAGGGCGGCATCTAAATCACTGAACGGATACTCGTCTGTGCTGACTTGAAGGGATAAAGTACCAATTCTGGTTGTCTTTGCATCACTGTAATTGTATATGAGAAAGCATGCTTCTAAAAAGAAGGTTTGGATGTACATGCTTATGTGTAAAATACCATTTTTGGGGGGCCTTACTATTATTATTATTATTATTATTATTATTATTATTATTATTATTATTATTATTATCATCATCCATCAATTATTTGAGTTTGGATTCAAGACCTATCCAGGAATTGGGAATCAGACTGAACTTTAGAAGAAAGATCATAACTTAGTGATAACTACTTGCATGTACACAATTCAAGTTGAAATTTTTGCTAGTTCAAGACAGATTTTTTCCAAAGATCCATGGTAGGTACTGCCAGAGGTCTAGATCAGCTTCACACTGCATCCTGTATTCCATATATTTGATATGGTTAATTGGCTAATCAACACAGTTATAGTATGATGTATTTCATATAGTGGATGTTGAGTTGAAGTAGCAATAATCCGGATTTTGCCACTGAAAATAACCATGAAAAAATTAGGTATGAGAAAAGTATTCTTTTCTTTTTTCTTTTCCCCAAATTTAAAGGAATGTAGATCTGCTGGTAAATGACTTTATTCACATGAAAGAATATTTCACTTTAAAACTGGGCATGGCTAGTTTGGTGAAGAGAAGGACCAGAGGAGACATGATAGCAGTGTTCCAATATTTGAGGGGCTGCTACAGAGAGGAAGGGGTCAAGCTATTTTCCAAAGCAACTGAAGGCAGACAAGGAATAATGGATGGAAACTGAACAAGGAGAGATTCAACCTGGATATAAGGAGAAATTTTCTGAAGTGAGAGCAATCAACCAATGGAACAGAAGCTGCCTTCAGAAGTTGTGGGAGCTTCATCACTGGAAGCTTTCAAGAAGAGACTGGACTGCTATCTGTCAGAAAGTGTAGGGTCTACTGCTTGGGCAGGGAGGGTTGGACTAGATGACCTACAAGGTGCCTTCCAACTCTTATTAGTCATGGCCAAAAGTGTGAGCCATGGTAATTTAAAAGGTGATTATGGCATTGAATAGTTTTTCTAGACAATACCTGAACTTGCCTAAATACAGGTAATCCTTTGACTTACTACCATTGACTTAGTGACCATTTGAAGTTACAACGGCACTGAAAAAAGTGACCTATGACCATTTTTCACTCTTAGGAATGTTGTAGCATCCTCTTGGTCATGTGATCAAAATTTCAGACATTTGGCAACTGGCATGTATTTATGAATGTTGCAGTGTCCCAGGGTCATGTGATCTTTAGCGACCTTCTGACGAGCAAAGTCAACGAGGAAACCAGATTCACTTAACAGCCGTGTTACTAACCTAACAACAGCAGAGATTCACTTAACAAATGGAACAAGAAAAGTCATAAAATGGGACAAAAAACCAGGGGTGAAATCTAGCAGGTTCTGGAGAACTGGTAGTGGAAATTTTGAGTAGTTCAGAGAAACGGTAGCAGAAATTTTGAGTAATTCGGAGAACTGGTAGCGGAAATTTTGAGTAGTTTGGAGAACCAGCAAATACCACCTCTGGCTGGCCCCAGATTGGGGTGGGACTGGAGATTTTGCAGTATCCTTCCCTCAGGAGTGGGGAGGGAATGGGGATTATGTATCCTTCCTCTGCCACGCCCACCAAGCCACAGCACACCCACAGAACCGGTAGTAAAAAAAATTTGGATTTCACCACTGGGCAAAACTCACTTAACAATTACAGAAATTTTGAGCTCAATTGAGCCTGAATACCAAGCACTATCTGCAAGGAATATGTTTATCAAGCTGCAAGCTCTACTAGTCGTTCACTTCTGTGACCCAAGAAGAAAATGACTTAAGTTCTTCTCCTGTCTTGATGCAGCTTGCCCTGAAATACGATATTCCCTTCCATGTGGATGCCTGCCTGGGAGGCTTCCTCATTGTCTTCATGGAGAAGGCCGGGTTTCCTTTACAGCAGTGTTTTGATTTCCGAGTGAAAGGGGTCACGAGCATTTCTGCAGATACGCATAAGGTGAGCCAAGGAAGATTTGTAAGAGCTTCTGATGGGAGTTGCTTTGAAACTGCGCTAAGCTGGATCAGGCATATTTCCTCTGAATTGTTTCCAAATCAGTATCATTAAAAAAAAATTATTTGTTTCTTCATTTGATTTATATAGGCACCCATCTCAGTTTTATGTGACTCTAGGCAGAATATCTATATCTATATAATCATCCAGGCCATTGTTGTCCCAAAGGTACATTTTCCAAAGGCAACTGGACTTTCTTGTGAGTGGTGTGGTGGCCTAGAGGTGGAGCTCTCACCTCACAATCAGGAGGCTGTGAGTTCGATCCTAGGTGGAGACAGATATTTCTCTCTCTGGGCACACTGAGAATGTATCTGCTGAACAAAAACTCCGCATTGGCAACAGGAAGGTCATCCGGCCAGTAAACACCCAGCTCCATTCAGTTGCCCAGACTCCACCCTGCAAGGGATTATGGGGTCGTTAAAAGAGGATGATGATGGTGATGATGAACTGGACTTTCTTGTTTTTCTTTGAAAATATTTTGTTTCGTATCCAAGAAGCTTCTTCAGTTAGAACTTTCAGTTAGAACCAAAGAAGCTTCTTGGCTGAGAAGTGAAACTTATTCAAGCAAAAAAAACAAACAAACCCCAAGAAAGTCTAGTTACCTTTTGGAAAAAAAGCACCTTTGGGGAGATTCCAGGCAGCTTAAACAATAGCATAAATAAATGAAATACACAATAAAAACCCCCCAGAGAATAAATATATCATGGCAGTTTGTTTAAAATTGCAGCCCTACACCAAAGTACATCAGTGAGAATGATTCCTGTTAAACATCAAATACTTGTCTGCTATTGAGAGCATGTGGGATTCTCCACCTTTGGAGCAAGACACAATTTGTTTTCATGACTTTACTCTTTACTCTTTAGAATTACTCTTTGGAAGAATTCTGAATACTTCTTAATTAAAAAAAAACAGTGGTAAGACTTCGCCAACAGTGATAACAGCACATCTCTTATTTGATAAATCAATAGAGAATGAATGATTTATTTATTTATTTATTTGATTGATTTTTATACCGTCCTCCTCCAACAGGACTCAGGGCGGTGAACAGCCAAAGTAAAAAACATAAAGTACAAAATTTAAAACAATTTAAAATATATTAAATAATTTCGGCCCACAATTTAAAAACACCCCAATAAAATCAATTATGAATTAAAACCGAAGATGGGGTTAAGCCAGCCTGGCTAGATGAAATAAATAAGTTTTAAGGGCCTGACGAAAAGTCCGAAGGTCCAGGATCATACGTATCTCCGGGGGTAGGTTGTTCCAGAGGGCGGGTGCCGCCAAAATTTAACTTAGCAAATCTTCTAATTCCTGTAAAAGGGTCTTGTCAAGGGTAAAGGGTAAAAGGGTCTTGTCAATGGTGATTTTGGTGGAGGGATTATTTTGCAACTTGAATATTGGTCCTTGCTTTACAGTACGGCTACGCTCCAAAGGGCTCCTCAGTGATACTGTACAGTGATGTGAAATACCGACAGCACCAGTTCTTCATTGCTCCTGATTGGCAAGGAGGAATTTACCCCTCGCCCACTATTGCTGGTTCCAGACCTGGATGCCTTATTGCAGCTTGCTGGGCAACAATGGTGCACTTAGGAGAACAAGGTTATGTGGAAGCCACCAGGAAGATCATCTCAACTACACGGTTCATCATATCTGAGTACGTATACGATTTCCATTTATTCTCTATATTTTATGCTTCCCTTCCTTCTCCTTTAGCAGGATACGGCAACCTTAAACACTCAAAGAGCCACAAAGGTCCTAACCGGAAGTTCAATTCTGGAGCCGACCGGTAGTCTGGTTCCCCCATCATAAAGTCTCCTCCTAGCGTGGCGTCCTTTTTCCCTCTGCTGACTGGAAATCCGGTTCCTCCGCCATAGAGTCTCCTCCTAGCTTGCCGTCCTTTTTCCTCTACCTGTCTTAACCGAAAGCCCTATCAATTGTGGAGCCGACTGGCAACAGGGAGCCGCAGCAGAGGGATGGAAGAGCCACATGTGGTTCCAGAGCCGTAGGTTGCTGACCCCCATCCTTTAGGAACATTAGTGAAAAACCAGTCCTTTTTTGAGCACAGATAAAGATAACTCTTGCATGGCTCTCTGTTGATGGTTGGCAGAAAGAAGAGCCGTATTGACTGAAATAGTAGAAATTAGATATGTGCAGTTCAGAAGTCTTTCATGCTTGCTCCTTCGGTCTCCTTTTTTCCAAGATATGTTTCATATTTAGAAGAAAGATGAGATTTGGAATATCATTTGACAAAACTCCATGAAGTAATATTTGAATTAAAAGTGGACTTTCTTTTTAATCAAATATCAACTAACAATGTCTGCTAATGGATTATATGATACATTTGGAGAGGACTGTGTGTGGTGTGGTGGTTCAGCGCTTAAGATGCTGGGCTTGTTGGCTGGAAAGGTGACAGGCGAGGTTTGAGACCCAAGTGCTGCAAGACGGGGTGAGCTCCCGTTCTCACTCCAACCTAGCATTTTGATGTGGCCTCTTGTTGCAAACTCTTCATTTAAAGTCAAGTTGTTTTATAAAGTAATAATATTTCATGTTGCTTTGGATGATATTTTGTCCTCTTGTTCTGTTCTGTGGAAACATACACAGAACACAGGTCCAGGTACGTAAAGAAAGAAAATAATAACAATAAAGAAAAAAACTCAGCCCTCCCCCTCCCCCCAAATTTTCTCTGTTAAGACTAACTGACTCCTGGGACAAAAAAGGGACAGCAGCTAAAATTACAACTTTTGATAGTGGTCTTTAAACAGCGTAAATTACAGCATTGAATATAATTTAGAGGACCATAGACTAAATGGAACGTATTTTTAACATGTTTCTCTTTAAGGTTGCAGAAAATTGACCACATCCGTATCATTGGCAAACCAGAGGTTTCTGTCTTTGCTTTCAAGTCTGATTCATTTGACATTTACCGATTGTCAGCCCTGTTAATAACCAGAGGATGGAATCTTAATATTTTACAGTTCCCTCGAAGGTGAGTTTCTGGTAGTGGGGGGGTGTTCTCCACCACTTTCAACTGAGGGAGGCAGAGCATTGGTCAAGCACCTAAAATTCTTGGATTGAGCAGACTCATGGCAAATCTGGACCACAGTGGCCAGTCAGAAGTCTGTGGAAACTCAGAAGGAGGAGTTCAAGACAAAACGTCCATGTTTTGTTCCATCTCAATAGCTGGAATTCAGAGATCAGTTGTGTCTGATCTTGGGCTGATACACATCTGTCAAGCATACATAGCTTCGAGAGCCTTAATCCTCCATGATTTTGTCTTAATTTGTTTTACAGTTAAGTTGGTGGTCTTTCACTTGATCTGGACAGGGCTTCCATAATTATTACAAAGGGTGGGGGGAAATTTTCTCCATATGAGGAAATGCCTTTCCCACATCTATCCTACAGGACATATATTGAAGTTACCAGTTTTTGAAAAACAATGCAAGAGAAAGAGATACATTCTCCCATTAGCTTTAGCTATTTTGCATGGTTTTTCATTCAGAATAACAATTTTGCGGACCACGGGAGCAGGGAGGGGATGGTTGGCATAAGTGGCTGGTAAGCATGTGTGTGCAGCTCCATTTGCACGAGCGGCATACATATGCACCTGCCGCTCACTCAAATGGATCACGAGTGAGGACGTGTGTGTTCATGTGTGCTCGCCGGGCATTTAGACGGCTTAGTTGCAAACCCCTCATGGCTCACTGGTTGAGGCCCCCTGTCTTAAAGCAACTTGTCATAAGTTGAGCACTACCTATACTGAACTTGGTCAAATTTCAGTTTAAATTTAAAATCAGTTCAACTTCAAACATATTGAAAGAGAATTGGCTTTAGAAATTATTTCAAGTGAGAATATTATTATTAAGAAGTTCTTGTGAACGGTGTTTGGTATTGTGACACCTGCTGAAAATAGCCAAGAGATATTTATGAACGGCCTGTGGTTCATTGTACAGTCATCTCTCCAGTAGCCTGCAGCTTCTCTCTGATTTCCCCTAATTCAGTGCACATTCAACAGAAGATACAAATAATTCGGGTATTGTGCTTCTTTTTAACAACCAACGTGCTGTTAGTTTACCAGAAAGAAAGATCTTGCCCTTAAGAAATTGTTGACAAGAAATTGTATCTCCGCTCCCACTTTGCCTATAAATTTGTTGGAGAATTATGAAATTTCATTTGTGCCCAACCTGTTGTGGCCTGCCAGTTGCCAGCGGAGCTGGAGGCAGACTTGGATGATGAGGAGGTTGGGGAGGAACTTGGGCCAGTTCTGGAGTCTGGGGAAGATTCTGATGGAAGCTCTGCATTGGACACAGAAATATAGCCAGGGCCGTCCGACATTTCCCAGCCACCGGAGAGGCAGCTGCCTTTGGAGGCTGATATGAGTGAGGAGGAAGAACAGCTGGGGTGTGATCCAGATGCACATAGAAGGAAAGGGGAGTGGTTGTCGTAGGAGTCAACCGTTCATATTTCTGAAGATTTTGCTCATTGTGTTTCGTGCCACAAAGACTGTTTGCCGGAACTTAATTTGCAGCCTTTCATCTGGGAGCTCACGGCCTTGCAATTATTGCAAGGAACTGATCTGTTACTGCAGTTAACTCCTTGAAGGACTATTGCCTGGACTTTTTGGTGGGTGAATGCCATTAATTCACAAGAGGTAAATAAAGAGGGGTTTTTCATGACAAGGAGTCTGTTTCTTGCTTCTGCTAAGGCTGGGTTAGAACAAAACCCTGGGTAAGACTCTTAAGATGACATGAAGTGAAACAAGCTTTCCAGAAAGCTGAAAGTATAGTATCATAATATAATAGGCCAATGATGTTACTATTTAAAACTTTCACAGGGTCTCCTGTGTATAATTTGCATAATAAATGCAGGAAAAAAATACCCACTCCCTACAGAAAGTACACACTTCATTATAATACAGGAAAGAAATATGGTAAGCAATAACTTAAGTGTGTGTGTTCAGATGTTGCAAAAATAGGGAACTGTCACCTTCAGTTAACTTGTAATATGGATGTGATACATAGCTAGTGAATCAACATGATTTCTCATGCACTTTCCAGTTCTGGCTAGAGTATGATCAAGAAACAAAAGGTTCCGATTGTGAAGAAAAGTTAACAGTTTACCTTTCCCCTTCTCTTTCCAAGTATTCATTTTTGCGTAACGTTGCTACAAACAGAACCTGGGGTGGCTGAACAACTGGTGAAGGATGTCAGAGAGTGTGTCTCTGAGATCATGAAGAATCCAAAGGAAAAGACCACTGGCATGGTAAAAGAAATTTTGCATTTTTGTTTTTGACGTTTCCTATCACGGAAACATATAGAGACAAAGACAGTGGCACTTGCAGTTGGTAGAAAGCAAATCAAAGAATAGGACTTAAACCCTAGACGTAGCCTGAAAAATCAGATTGGAAGTTTGGCGATCATTGCTAAGTTGACACCCAAGATCCTGTAATACCTGTATTTCAGTCGTGGGCCAAGTGTTTTTTATTTAGTCGAGGCTGGCGAGTTTGCTAGATTCATTTAATGAGATGTTGGGTCAGACTGTAATTCACACATCCCTTTATTACATCTTAATTAGTTTACTAATTAATTGCACTGCATATTCTTTAGCTTATTGTTGAATATGTCCAGTGAGTACTAAGTATTGACCAGGACTAGTTAGGACACATAATATTTCTTTGCTTAGCATAGTTACTTGGGCTGCCCTTCCCTTCCAGGTACGAATCATGGAATTGATTAAAGAAATAAATGATTTGAATATAAACTAGTTGGGAGAACTTCCTTCTATAGCTTTAGTTTAGGTTAGCATGGAGGTCTTTCAGAAAAGTCTTTATCTGGGTGCGCTACAATCTGGTGCATACTGGATGGAAATTCAATAAAGGGTTTTTTTTCAGATTCTCTCTGTGCATAAGCATTTCACTTGTCATTTTCTGTTATATCTTTTATGTTTCAGCTTTCTTTAGAATTTCTGTAGGTGGCCTGGCCTTACTATACAACCCCTTTATACTTAGGGATTTGATAACTAAGAGAATCTGCTCGATGCTTTTTAAATGGGCTTTCATTTTAATTTGCTCCTGATTTTTATACGGCTTGTGGTTGTTTATTTCATAAGCATTGGATTTTATCGTTAGCTACTTTGGGCATTATTTATGCAAATTACAAGTAACACATTTCAGAAGCAATGTTGCATGGAATAAACCTTAGCTGATCCTTGTGTTCTGTTTTTCTTCTTCTTCTCAATTCATAGAGTGCAATCTATGGCCTGGCACAAACCATTCCTGACAGAAACCTGGTTTCGGAAATTGTTGGTGGTTATTTGGCCAGCCTCTACAGCACAGGTGTGGAGTCCCCCTTGACTGATACGCACATGAATGGTTCTCCAAGCCCCCACTGATTTTTAGTCATCTATCTCAGTTGTTGGATGAAGACACACTAAACAACTCAAAGGAAAGGTAATATCACTTGGAAGCGTTTCTTCTGCTGATACAGCTCACAAGGCAGTTTGATCTATTGGCATAACATTCCCCCTTAGGTGAAACACAGGTTCAACCCCCTAGCTTAGATTGGCTGTTCAGATCTGTGAAACTTCAGGAATACTCTCTCTCTCCCTTGTAACTTCTGATAATTATTTGTATTTCTAATGATGACTCACTGCTGCTTCTAGTTGTCCAAGAAACGGCAGGCTTAAAAGGGCAATACAAGTCTGTTCCATCTTTGTTCATGCTCAGGTGTTTCGAATTACTTCAGTGGATAGATAACAGATCTCTTGGTTGATGTTCACACTGAGCAGTGAATTCAACAAAAGGTTGCACATCCTTCACAGATGATAGGATAAAGTCAGGGTGACTGGTTCACTCTGTGGGAATTTGCTCCTAATGAGAGGAAATGGATCAAAGGAAAAAAGGGACACATCCTCCTTTCCTTGTACCTTCGGGGTGCTTTTCTCTTTTCCCTATAATTTTTTTTTGACTGTGACACCCTTCCCCCCCGCACCCTTTAATCTTTGAGCCATGGAGATCCATGAAGGTACTAAGGATAAAACGGTTCTTCCACATGTTTTGTCCTACTTTCTGTGTTAAACTACAGTAGGACAAAGCAAATTGCATTTCTTTCAGTGTCACGGTTTGAGAAGGTTCAGCTTCTTCAACTTGTGTCCGGTTCCTAGTTCTGCCATTTTGTTAAGCGACTTTGTGGACTCAAAAGAGAACCAGTGACTCGGAATGTAATTATTTGGGGGACTCAGTGCTCCTTTTTCAGACGCTGCACTGATTTATCAGACCCATTCTCAAGAGAGCACACACAGATTTGCCTTAAATGCTGAGAGCATCTCTACTCAAGACGCCAAGCAGATGATCCAATCAGCAGATGATCACCTCCGTTATGGTACTACACTGAAAATAACCTCAACCTCAGGTATCATATAATCCCCCTCTTCAGTGTTTCATGATGTCTCAGTTCAGTCCACCTGTAGATAGCACTTTGCAACTGTGATGGGGATACCTGTGGTCTAGACGCTTGACCTCTAATGGGTTACAGATCCTGCTTCTATTCCATTGTTTAGTTGGCTTCTAGAAGGAACTGTGGCTCCAGCAGGCCATTCAGTGGGCCAAATGGCAGGCACATTAACTTTTTATTCTAAAGCTTGAGGTGTAAAGCTAGGTTCACCAGCCTAGTTTTACAGAGGTGAATGGAGAACAGTTCCATTCTGCCTTAAACTTCTTCTATAGATTAAGTAGGTACTTTGCTAGATCGATCAAGGTCTCATTACATTCAGTCAGCAGTAGTATTCTAGGGAAAAAAAGGAGCATAGAATCTAATATTTTAGTGGTATAGACTCATGTTGCTTTCAGTTATTATTGTATGATCCTTTGTGACTTCATGAGTTCAGGATCTACGTTATATGAATCTTTGGATTAATCATGTATCTATCTCTTCAAGACTATCTTTCTATTTCAATTTTGAATGGAGTGAATACAAAATAATTGGATGGTTAATTGCCTAAGTCATGTATGCGTATCTACTAGCTTGAACAAAAACACAGATACGGTTTCCAAATTACATTAAGAAAGGAAAACTCGATTGCATCCCTCGTACCTATGTTATTTAAGAAACTGTTTTCATTCATGTTCTAGAACGGAATGTTAATTTGTAAGATCTTAATTTCAGTTTAATCCTGATACATGTTCAAAACTGCTTTGTTTCAATATTTAACCCATGTATACTTTGGCATGCATCTTTTATATGTTTTCGGGTTTAAAATAAATGTTATTTTCTTCCTCAATTTCCAAGTTTAAAATATTGGAAGGTAGCTTTTTCCTGTCTTAAAGAGTTTGTTTATTGGCAAGCCGACCCACCGATCAGATTTGCCTTAGCCACCAAGATGATTAGGACCTCCAACTCTGAAATTTCTGGCAGGCTAGGAGCATTGAGATGGTTAAAAAAAAATCAAGGTGGCAATAAAAGAATGGACAGTAGTGGCCCAAATTGTGGAAACCTTTTGGGAAAAGTGTATTTTTGAGGTTTGACAGCTAATAACACCACTTTTTTTTTAGTAGTACCATAAAATTATATATCAATGGAAAGATAATTTAATCAAGAATGTAATGCAACAAAGCTTATTCAATTATCTGTATTCTATGAAAAGTTATAGCCAAATAACCAGAAAAAGGAAGCACAACTTGCTTAGGTTGATATCCGGTAGCTTTCCTTCATTTGATTGTAGCCATTGAGCTTGAGTGTTTAGAGAGTCAATCAGGTGTCATCTTGTTTTGGCAATGAGCCAATCAGATCACAATAGGATTCAGTTATTGATGTCATGCATTGAAGCTGAGAGGAGGACATTTGTCAGTTTGTTATGTGATTTCTATCAAATTGGTTGGGGTTTTTTTTGTGTTCTTTCATTTAGTGAGCTTGTAAAACATAATAAAATTAAAGTAATGGTGCAAAGAGTTGACTAGTCATCCAGAAAGTGATGTAAAATAGTATTATTAAGTGAACAAGACTACAGTTATAAAGAAATTAGAAGAAAAATTGGTGGAAACTTAACCAAAGGTGGCACTTCTGAGTTTTTGAAGAGGTATAAGGAGACTCAATCACTACGAAACCACACTGGTAAAGGCAGGAGAAGGAGCACAACAGTAAGTGATGACAGAAGAAATAAGAGCCTGTGCTTACGTGATGGAAGAAAATCATTTGGGTGTATACAAGATGAAATGGCGCAATGTGAAGTTGAGTGAAAGGACTGTTCAGCGCAGATTGCAGGAATTTGGCCTAAAATCTAGAATTCCATGAAAAAAGCCACTTTTATCTCTTAAACAAAGGTTGAAAAGCATTACATTCTTGATTAAGTTATCTTTTCGCTGATATATAATTTTATGGTACTACTCCAAAAAAAGTGCTATAGCCATCAAACCTCAAAAATACACTTTTCCCAAAAGGTTTCCACAATTTTGGCCGCTACTTACCAAAGTTCTTCTATTGTAAGAATTTTACTTCCCTTCACTTACAACTCTCAAGAATCTTTGGAGTAATTTCAATTCTGACTGAAATCCATTATTGTACAAGGATAATGAATGTAAAAAGGAGGCAAGGCAGAGACACAGCTGCCATCTTGAAGTTTTTGAGCCCACCACACCCAATGGATGACCCTATCACATGCTATCGGGTATGTCAACAAATGAAAACCTAACTCTCTTTTAAAAATGTTGATTGACAGAACATGCGAGTGATTTTAATTTCCTATCTCCTGCTGTACTAGCCTAGGTTAAACTGGGTGTGGTTTCGCACTGCATGAAGGGTAAAGCTATCCTAAGGAAGAAAAACAGCCATGATTTGCAGTCTGTAGTATATAGGCTTCTACATCGCCAATCCAAAGTTCTGTCTAAAAGGTAAAGGTAAAAGTTCCCCTCACACATATGTGCTAGTCTTTCCCGAATCTAGGGGGCGGTGCTCATCTCCATTTCAAAGGTGAAGAGCCAGCGCTGTCCGAAGATGTCTCTGTGGTCATGTGGCTGGCATGACTAAACACCAAAGGCGCACAAAACGCTGTTACCTTCCCACCAAAGGTGGTCCCTATCTTTCTACTTGCACTTTTTACGTGATTTCGAACTGCTAGGTTGGCTGAAGCTGGGACAAGTAACGGGAGCCCACCCCATTACACAGCACTAGGGATTCGAACCGCTGAACTGCCAACCTTTCGATCGTCAAGCTCAGTATCTTAGTTACTGAGCCACCGTGTCCCTTTAAAAGAAGATTAAGCAATTCCAGCATTTCCCTGTCTACCCCTTCCACGAAGTCAGGCAATACAAGAAACAGTGTGGAAGAGAAATCCATGAAAAATTTCCAATAGATTGTGTATAAGAGCGAGCTTTATTAAAACTGACAACCACAGGTGGACTTCTCCTACACCTACTTAATACTGCTAAACAGGGTTACAGAATGAACCCTAGAGACAGATATTGACACAAGACAGATTTATAATGGATAACAGATGAATTCACAGTACTGGTGCCTATTGCAATGTGTGACCCTATGTGTGAAGCTTTTTTAAAAAAGATGGGTTCTCCCATATTAGCTGGATACGGAGGCTAGATTAAGTTTGTCACGATACTTTCCTACAGGTTAAGATGCAGGAGCTACCTTTACAGACAAAGATGGGGGTGAACACTTTAGGCCAGTGTGTTTGCAACTTGCTCTATAAAACTGGCCAAGTTGATGTCCCGTTCAGATAAGCCAGCACACTCGTGTGTGCTTAAGGTGATGTGAACCTGAAAAACAACAACACAAAATGCCCAATTAATACAGCAGTTAATGAGAACGTGTAGCAGCAAATACTTGAAAGAGCTAAAAGATCATTTTTTAAAGTACGGAATGATAAATGTTTTTAGTATCGTCATTCACTGCTGGGTTCAGTGCTCAGCAATGAAATTTAAAACATTCTGTCCCATCAGGATTAGGGAAGCCAGTCACTTTGGTGTAGAAGAGGGTTTTTAAAAAAAGAAAAGAAAAAAAGAGTTACATTGCAATTGCTAGATTGAGCCACTACTACGAACTCCTTCCATATCAAATGGGAGCCGATCTATAATCTACACCCCTCTCCTCCTTTTGTTGCATTATAAGACTGGTAGTTGCTTAATCATATTTATCACTGTATCAGAATAAGCACTTCTGATAAGTCTTAAATATCCCCCCCATACACACACACCCCGCACACCACCTGTTTGCACAAATGTAATCTCTGCTATAGGTTTGGGCACCTAGAAATGTGCAAAACACTATAGATTTAATGGGCTTGTCCTACAATTGTCTTATATAGTTAACATAACTTTATGTAAGCTTGAATAGAGCGCCAGGTTGGGGTTGTGATAAAACATCAGACTAGAAGTTGGGGAGACCAGAACCAGGTGAGTGACTTGGAGCTAGTCATTCTCTTTCAGACCTAGGAAGAAGGCAATGGAAAACTTCCAAACAATCATCATCATCATCTCCATTTAATGACCCCATAATCCCTTGTGGGGTGGAATCTGGGCAACTGAATGGAGCAAGCAGTGTTTTGGTGGCCGGATGCCCTTCCTGTTTCCAATGTGGAGTTTTGTTCAATGGATATATTCTCAGTGTGCCCAGAGAGAGAAATATCTGCCTCTACCTAGGATCAAACTCACAGCCTCCTGATCGGTGAGGCGAGAGCCCCACCTCTAGGCCACCGCACCACTACTTTGAAACAAAATTATCAAGAAAATTGCAAGAATCACTCAAAGCCCCCCCCCCACACCCTCCACACACCAAAAAAAGGGTCTGAACAACTCTTATCTCTTACTTTGTTGTAAACATTAAACCATTCAGGATGATGATCCAGTTTTTCTGCTTGGAGAGCTACTCTGGTCATAAATCCAAAGGCCTATTCAGAAGATGAAAGAGGATTTTAAAAAAAGAAAAGCAAAGAAGGGAAACTCCACACAGGCTCCACGAATAAGGCATATAAGCTACTTGTCAATATTGCCACAACTGAAAGATACACTGCACAAATCAGACAATTAAGGGTCTATCAATACACCTCAGTACATTATCCAAGGACAGCATTTAGTTTCTCACGTTTTATGCAAAAATGCAGAATGAGACAGGCTTAAGACTAAAGCCCCCAGCTTACATGGCCAATGATGTGGGTGGCTGGGAGTTGTAGTTCCGTAACACTGCAGTTCGGCAAGAGTGCTGCTTCTTAGGATCGCAGTTGGTATAGGGCTGTGATGGCGAACCTATGGCACGAGTGCCACAGGTGGCACGCGGAGCCATATCTGTGGGCACACAAGCGTTGCCCTAGCTCAGCTCCAGCATGCATGCATGTGCTGGCCAGCTGATTTTCGGGCCTTCTGGGCCCACCGGAAGTTGGGAAATGGGCTGTTTCCGGCCTCCAGGAGGATGGGGAAGGCCATTTTTGCCCTCCCCAGGCTCCAAGAAACCCTCTGGAGCCTGGGGAGGCCTATTGGGCCCACCGTACCATCACATGCCAAAAGCAGGGGTCGCACAGGGGTGGGGTGTGTCAAGCGTGCATGCGTGGGGGCGGGGCACATTGAATTATGGGTGTGGGCACATGTGTGCGTGACATCCCTGCGTTCCCCTCACTTTTGGCACGCGATGGCAAAAAGGTTAGCCATCACTGGTATAGGGAGTTCAATCCTTTTCTCCTCATCGCCAAAGGAAAATTCATCTATGCAAGTATTATGTCCATGCTTGTCAAGGAAAAGGCAGGGGTGAAATCCAGCAGGCAACTGACATGTATTTATGATGGTTGCAGTGTCCCAGAGTCATGTGATCTTTAGCGAACTTCTGATGAGCAAAGTCAACGGGGAAGCCAGATTCACTTAACAGCCATGTTACTAACCTAACAACTGCAGTGATTCACTTAATAAATGTGACAAGAAAAGTCATAAAATGGGGCAAAACCAGGGGTGAAATCCAACAGGTTCTGGAGAACCGGTAGCGGAAATTTTGAGTAGTTCGGAGAACTGGCAAATACCACTTCTGGCTGGCCCCAGAGTGGGGTGGGAATGGGGATTTTGCAGTATCCTTCCCCTGCCATGCCCACCAAGCCACACCACGTCCACCAAGCCATGCCCACAGAACCGGTAGTAAAAAAAAATTGAATTCCATCACTGGGAAAAGGCCTCTAATGGGTGCAAACAAGTTAAGTGATGAGACTGCCAGACACAAGCAGATGTTTTGAGTTGGTCCTTTTCTGACAAGCATGGCAGGAAAAAAAGGAAAATCCATGCACCTTTCTTGAATCTAAGCATTGGTACCCTCTCCAACCTTTTGAGGATGGAGTGGAAAAATAATTAGGGCTGGACCTGAGGCTATTCGCATTTGCATCCAAGGAACATTCAGACAGCAAATGCAGTTGGATTTCAGAGCCACTCTTTGCAGCTCTTGTCTCTACAAAGCTATTGTAGCACCAACAGGCAGAGCTATGTTCCCTTTTGCTCTACCACGTGAGGACTGAAGCAATTTTGGTATCCCACATAAAGAATGTCTATGCAGATTCTCAAATCATCCAGGTCAGAGTTGTTCCAAAAGTGTTCTGAAGATGTTTCTTGGATGAGAAGCAAAACCTTTTCAAACCAAAAAACCAGGAAAGTCTAGTTGTCTTTTGAATAAAGCACCTTTGGGACTACCGTATTTTTCGGAGTATAGACGCTCTAGGGTATAAGACACACGTTAGTTTTTGGGGGAGGAAAATAAGAAAAAAATATTCTGTCTCTGCCTATCAGCATCCATCAATATTCATCTGGCTAGCGTCCTGTCAGTGTGAGAGAGCTGAGAGCTGTTTGGAAACTGAAACAGTACTTGCTGTGTGAGTAACAAGGTGACAACAAGGAGCCTGGGTGTGGCTTAGCTCAACTGTTCTAAAGCTGTATGCTGTGCTGATCTCTGAAACTGAAACTACTCTCTTGTGTTTTGCTTGTGTTGGAAAACCTACTTTTGGTATTGTGTATTTACTTTATATTATATAGAGAGAAGTTATTGAATACTTTTGAATAAGTTACTTGTGTGTGCTTTCTGGATGTGACAGTCCTTGCAGCAAATAGCAAACAGCCAGGTCAGCTTCAGCTTCAGCACATTATTGCAGCCTGATTTAGCATGAGCAGCTGATTGGCAGGTGGATCAGCCTCCCAGAATACCCTCAATCAGCTGTTCCAGGCTACAGGGATTGCCACGGACCATCGCCTCCCCTGTGCCTACATTCGGTGTATAAGACGGACCCAAATTTTCACTCTCTTTTACGGGGGGAAAAGTGTGCCTTATACTCCAAAAAATATGGTACATAAACAGAAGCACTAGCAAGTATTAACCCACAGACCCACTTATACATGTCAAGAGTTGCGACACTGCAGAATTAGGAACTGAGCATCTTTTGCAGCTTGTTATGTCATGGGATTTACATCTTAACTGAGCCTACTGTTAATCAATGTATAGAGTTGCATGTCTGGTCATTGTTCCCAACCCATGCATAAGCCTGGCTTTCTCAAAATAAAATAATAGATAAGTGCTTTTGTACCCGATTAAAATCCTTGAAATGGAACTCCTTGTAGATAGCATCTCTGCCTTCCACCTCATTCCATCCTACTGCTCTGAGATTTGGCAGGAGCTGTTCTCTCTCTTCGCCGCTCAGTCGGTGAGCTTTTCCTGCCTAGGAGAAAATGGAGAAAGCCTCTGCAACAAACATCTAGATAAACTTATCTCTACGCATTAACAACACGTCTACGTAGAAGCTATTTTCAGATGAATCTAGAGTAGGGATGTCAAACTCGATTTCATTGAGGGTCACATCAGGGTTGTGTTTGACCTCAGGGTGGGCGTGGTGGGCTTGGGCTGGGCGTGGCCTTCTGCCAGCGAAAATGAAACTCGGCCACGTGCAGTCTTCCTGGGCCCCATTTTTGGCCGTGACGGTCTTCTGCAGCCCTCTGCTAGCAAAAATGGAGCTCGGCGGGGGGGGAATGCACACGGCCCCCTGGCCGTTTTTGGCTAGACAGACTCCTGCAGCCCTCACATGCGTGCCCCCCCCCACAAGCTCTGTTTTTGCTGACAGAGTATTGCAGGATGCTGTCACGGCCAAAAACAGAGCCTGGGAGGGCTGCACACACCTGTCACAAGGTCTGTTTTTGCTGGCAGAGGCACCATGGGCTGGTCCTTCGCTGTTTCCAGGGCAGCCCCATGGGCCAGATGTAAACACCCCGTGGACTGGATCTGTCCTGCGAACCTCGAGTTCGACACCCCTGATCTAAAGCATCAGATCTAGTGCGTTTTTTAAAAAATTCTTCAGAAGTCAACAGAGAAATATAGAGCACTCCAAGTTTACGGCATTCCAACGTTCCATAACTGGCTTGGGAAGAGGATGGTAGTCCAACACAGAGAGAAGGCACAAGTTGAGGAAAAGCTATCCTCCTGCACTGGCTGCACACAGCATGTTGCACATGCTTTCATGCAACAGACATCCTGGCCTGATTTTGCTGCCTCCAACTCTTTGTTCAAATGTAGATGCAGGTTGTGGCAAACATCAGCACATTAAAGTGGTGTGTTCCTTTGCTGACATAACCCAAACGGTTGCATTCGTATTTAGGGGGAACACATGTCCCATTTTGCTTAGGTGTCCATTTGCTTTATTATCCATAACATTGATTATAAGCAGAAAATAAGCAGTTTCTATTTCGAGGAAGAACACTATATCCAAGAAGGTTTGTGTTAGTGCTAAAACCATCCCATAATTTACAGTCCTTTATTGGAAGCCATAAAAATGTGCTAGACCACTTTGTTAGGGGTTATATAAACAGACATAAACACTGTCGCTAATTTGATGCCAAATATGTCATTCAATACAGGTTTTGACTTGCTTAGCACTTAGACTTATATACCACTTTATAGTGTTTTACAGCCCTTTTTAAATGGTTTACAGAGTCAGCCTATTGCCCCCAACAGTCTGGCTCCTCATTTTACCCACCTCAGAAGGATGGCAGGCTGAGTCAACCTTGAACCTGGTGAGATTCGAACTGCCAAATTGCAGGCAGCTGGCAGTCA
>JANHZT010002662.1:5474-15912 GCA_032468215.1 Stegonotus admiraltiensis | reverse complement strand
TAGCAAGGAGCCAGGTACGTAATCAGCACGCCCACCTGCATCCTCTGGCCCCATTTCACAAAGAGGGACTCGCATCCGGTCATCTGAGGAACAGTGGTCTCCCTCGGGTCAAGACCCTCATTAATAATAACCGCCACTCCTCCACCCCTCCCCTGGGTCCTCGGCTGATGAAATGCACGGAAACCTGGCGGGCACATTTCCACAAGGGGCACCTTGTGGAAATTTATATTGTTTTTATTTGTTTCCTAGTATGATTTGATAGCTTATTAGTAACCTTGGCTGTCACTAAGTGGTGTATCTTTTTATTCTCGATGGATGTATTTATTCTCCTTACGTACACTGAGAGCATACACCCCAAAGACAAGTTCCTTGTGTGTCCAATCACACTTGGCCAATAAAGAATTCTATTCTATCATGCTGGTATAAAACTATGACTTAAAAGCAGACAACTTTCAGTAAAGCTCATTCTTTTTTTAAAAAAAAATTATACTACAGTGACCTAGAATAGACAAAACTGAAACTCGTGAAGCAAGAGGTGGCAGTTTCATCATCTAAACAATCTTTCTTGTATAAAACAGCATTTTACTGAGCAGTAATCTTATGTGAAAACAGGACTATGCAATTTGAATTATCGATTTTAGGCATTGCCATCTTTCTAACTATGCATGACTAAATCTTGGTGTTTTGCTTTCTCATACATTCAAACTTTAAAATCTGAAATCTCATTTATGAAGAAATTTGCAGATGATGATGATAATGATGATGACAATAACCTGCTCACCCACCTGAGTGTGCCAAATTAAATTAATATGATTATTCCAAGCAAGAAAAGAACCTTTCAGACATATGGATCTCTTAAAAATGAAGAGTGTGTATGTGTGTGTGTGTGTGTGGGTAAAAAATGGCAATCTTTTTAGCTCCCAAATGTCATTATATATACTAAACTTTACATCCAGAACAGTTAAGCCAATTATAGAAATCCTGAAACCCTCTGGGTATTTATTAGCTGCCCAGTAAGATGGGTGGCTAGCACATTTTACAAATTAATAAAACAAATAAAATATTTGGTGCCACACTCCCCAAATCTTTTGCTGTTGATCATGATAAAGTTAGACTAAAGAGAGCTGCAGATCCAAACATCTGGAAAGTTTTGAGCTAAGCATTTAAATATTATCCTTTTGAATCAATCAATCTTTCAGCTCTGCTTTCTTTTATATTCAGTTTTTCTAATCTCAAATTCTTCATTGGTTATGAAGCAATCTGAAAATATTTGTCTAATCAATACAAAAAAGCAAACTACATTCTCATCCATCCTATTTTCACTCTTTAAAGGGCCTGCTACGTTACAACATCTAAGGTACATTTTTACTGTCCATTTTAAAGCAGTTGGATACAAACAACTAGCGTTTCCATGCGTTAAGATCTAAACGAAAATTATACAACATAAAATCATGAAAGAATATCATGGATAAATAATAAATATCAACAACCGAAATTAAAATGCATTTCATTGTAGAGACATAAAAATCATCTGGTTTAAAACTTTTGTTCTGCTTATCTTATGGACCAGAGTGAAGCACTATTGTCTGGAAAGTGAAACATTAGAAGAGACCCAGAGAGGAAGAAGACAGCAATAAATTATGGAGAAAACAGGATAGGCCGGAGGAATTGGCAGTTCTGCTGATTGAATGCACAGTGTTCCTTGAACCTCAGGAGTTCTTTCTGAAAGCCTCAGTTGGGCCTCTCCCCACATGAGTTTTAAAGATGTGTGCTTAAATCTTAGAAGCAGGCACACTTAGAAGGAGTTGGAAGCAGATGGATCTCACATGGAATCACTTGAGAGACTCAAGAGTTGGTACTGGCTCAGATTTAGACTACTATCTGGATCTAATACCAAATTTAATTGTCTGATTCCTTTCCAATGGTGTTTCAGTACACTTATTTGCAAGTTTTTTTTTAAAAAAATATTTTTAAAGTAATAGTTTTTAATATAAAACTTGCTTATAATCTTTCGGTCAGTTTATAATCTTCAAGCTGGTAGCAAACAATAATATATACGGTAGAAAGTTAGCACCCACCCCTCCCTTAGAAGAATAAAATATTCTAGGAAATATTAAAAAGGCAGAATATTATATTTCCCTGGATGAGAAAAGGAGAAACATGTTTTTAAAAAGAAAGCAGCTCCCTGCCCTTCCCCCCACTTCCGCTCCAGGATGATGGAATTAAGACTTCAGGACATGATAGGATTAGCTTCATTACCTCATCACCCAGCAAGATTCAACCAAGCCTGGGACTCAAGACAGCCTACAAAGTTACCCCAACACATACAGAAAAAGTTGAATGCTGAAACAATGTTTAAAAAGTAACACATAATTCTAATCATGGAACTATCTTAGAATGTCTGGAACCCCAGGCCTAATGGTGCAGCAACATCTAGAGGGACTTCAAGATCATTAATAGCCTTCCTTCCTTCCTTCCTTCCTTCCTTCCTTCCTTCCTTCCTTCCTTCCTTCCTTCCTTCCTTCCTTCCTTCCTTCCCTCCTTCCCATCAAGAATGATTCTGGGAAAAACAACTGATGGTCATAAACCCCAATTTCAGTGTTAAAAATGTCTGATAATTCTCAAGAATGTTGAATTCTAAAAGTAGACGTAGCTGGTCCTGATTGTTTTGGGATGGGCAACAGGGGAAGAGCTGTTCAGAGGAAAAACTGGTAGCAAACCAAATGGGACACTCAAGTTAGTGTAGAAAACCAGATGCACTGGATTCTTTACCTGAAACTGTAATAACAATAAGCCACTATTTTGAATTATTTAATTAGGTTCTCCCTAAGGGCATATCAGGGGAAGATCTGCAATATTTTGGGATGCTAAAATTGCTATAGTTTCAAATTGGCAGGCATCATATGAAATCCTGTTTCCATTTGGAGGATCAAATGATTCTTCCAAAGCAGACTCCTTTGACTAGGGATTTTGGAATCCTTCCCTCTGCCACAAATCTGAGCCATATCCCCAGTCTTGTTTTATGTCCTTTAAAACTGCTGCATGTGTTCAACAGGAGGAAATGCCAGTACTTTTTTTTAAGCCCCCACAGCTTATTCTTCCTTTCAGCTGCCTCTGCACCTGAATAAGAGACAGAGAACAGGCCACTGCTTTAAATCTTAAAACTTGTCAGTTACATCACCCCAAAGTATGTGGTGCAGGTGTCTCGGTGTCAAAGATCATTCTACACTTCTGTGCTCTGCACAGATGCAGGCAGATGTGTGGAACAGGCCAAATAATGTAGCAAAAGTCTTTCAAAGATGATGCCATTTCAGTGAACCGAGGTCAAAGGTTGCACTGCCTTTGGTGCTTTAGGAATGTTTGGGAGATAAAATGCCTGCCTCTTGCAGTTAACAAATAACCCATAGCTGGAGGAGGAGGAGGAGGAAGAGGAGGAGGAGGAGGAGGTCTATGCAAGCACTATCCCTTGACATCAACTTGATGGCAGTCAACAAAAGAAATTGGTTTGCATTCATTGTTTTTGCAGCATTAGATTTGAGCATTTAGCCTCAATTCAAATACTTATCCAGAGGCAAAGCATCTTCATTCCTACTGAGATAATACAAACTAGATTGTAGCTATCTAGCACTATAAACATTATAATTGTAAGATATTTTTCTCCCACTCAATCATGTGCTGGACATGTCACTGCAGTTTCCTTGACAAGGTTTTTCAGAACCTTGACTCCTTCCTTGGGCTGAGAGAAAGTGACTGGTCCAAGGTGACAGAACTGGCTTTGTGCTCGAAGTGGCATTAGAACTCAAGGTATCCCAGTTTCTAGCCTGATCCCTTAATTACTACACCCAACTAGCTCTCTCATAATCCTAATATTTTCATAGAAATGAACTTCATCCACTTAAAACTGAGTGACATTCCCATATTCTTTTTTCTCTTTCATTTCTTTCTGCAGTGAGTTAAAGGAGATTAAGTTTTTATAGCTATCTGCTATAATCCAAGAAATTCATTCTACCTCCTAAAGATGTAATTATTTTTATTGCCATACTTTTATGTGCTTTGCAAAATGGGCTTTTAATTTTAGTTCTCTGCCATAATTAGAAGGCTGCTCATCACAGAAATCCAATCTTAAATTCAATTGTCATGAATTAAATTATATCTTCTCTACCTTCTCTCTCTAGTTCACTGTGGATGTTTAATAAATTTGTAAAGTAGTTTCAGTGTATTTGGGGCTTTCTGGCTTGAATGTACATAGATTTTAAAAGAGGGTAGGGTACATAATTGCATATAAAATTCCAGAGATCAGTCTTCCACTTAATGCAATGTTTATTTCCCCTGCTAAATGTGTTGCACATTTTTCCGTCAGCAAAAAAATCATATCAAAATGTGGTTTTTTTAGCTTTCAATGAATTACAGAATGATAAAGTATGGCCTCTGGATTGCAATCCTGCATTCATTGACACTATTGAGATCTTTATAAACCATATAAAGAGCTGGCTTAGTCACTGATCACACACAAACACACATACACTCATACACACACCTATATGCAGGTTCTGTGGGTGTGGCTTGGTGGGCGTGGCATGGCTTGGTGGGTGTGGCAGGGGAAGGATGCTGTAAAATCTCCATTCCCTCCCCACTCCAGGAGAAGGATACTGTAAAAACTCCGCCTTCAGGTTCTGCCACTCCTTCTCCTGCAGAACTCAGATGCTTGGAGAGCTCTATAATAAAATCAAGCAATCTTTTACCCAATACAAAATGGTGTTATGGGTATTTTTGAGTTTCCAAAATATATTTAGAGATATTTTACTAGAAGAGTACTCAAATCCTCTGCTCGAAATAAAATTCCCTAAACCACCAGGCTTGAAATTTTAGGCCTGAAATTTTAGGCCTTGAACTGCGCTGTCTACGTTCCAACCTAAGCTTAGTACACAAGATTATTTACCATAACGTTCTACCTGTTAATGAGCACTTTAAATTCAACTGTAATAACACAAGGGTATCAATAGATTCAAACTCAATGTAATTTGCTCTAATCTTGACTGTAGGAAATATGACTTCTGCAATAGAGTAGTAAATGTCTGGAACATTCTACCTGATCCTGTTGTTAGTCTCTCTAATCCCCATACCTTTTACTTAAACTGTCTACCGTTGACCTTTCATATTTCTTTAGAGGTCCCTAAGGGGGCGTGCATAAGCGCACCAGTGTGCCTACCTTCCTTGTCCTACTGTCCCCATTTATATGTACTCATTCTATGGGTTTATGGCTATGTTTTGCTTATGTATATCCTTTTACTTGTGCCATTTTTTTTTTCATGTGTCCATGTCTATGTCTATACTGTTACTTGTTTCCTTGTACTTGTTGATAAGTAAGGAAGGAAGGAAGGAAGGAAGGAAGGAAGGAAGGAAGGAAGGAAGGAAGGAAGGAAGGAAGGAAGGAACCCCAGGAATAGTTGTGCCTTGGAATATCAGGACATTAATAAGGAAGAGAAAAAAAGTGAATCGAAGGGAAACTTTGGTTTCTTCAGGCCCCAGCTTCCATCACTCACTCAAGTTCTTCTACCAAGAATTGGTTTTCATCCTTATGTTTCCCTTTACTGCAGTTTGTTCTTATACAATTGCAAAGCTACCAACCTGGATCAAAAGTAGTGCTGTCGCACATGAGCTCCAAGAGAAATAATCTGGTCGTTACAGTTATGTTTGATGTACTTTTCCCATTCCAGTATAGTTAGTATGAACTTTACTTTGCAGAAATCTGGGTTTTGGGGTTTTTTTTCCCTGTGCATGAATATATTGAAATAGAACCTAAACAGGACCAAAAGATTATATTTAGAAGCAACGAGAACACGTTTGCTCTGAAGGGATTTATTTTATTTTATTTTATTTTTTACGATTTTAAATCACACAAAATGAATGGTATATAGGATGACTTGTCTTACTTAAGTGCTTTTCTCCCCGTGCAGGCATAAACCTGAAATTGATCTAAAATTATTTGGGCACAGGGTAACATCTGATTGCTGCTCAGGAAAAGGGGCACCATTGAAGGTACGGGCCAAAAGATGTAGATAAAAAGATAGCAAAAAAAAAAAGGTACAAAAAAAGGATCTCTCTTTGAAAAATCAATTGAGTATATTTTTGCTTACTCCTCCATGATAACCATCAGTGGTTCCAGTGTGGGTCATTGTCCAATGTCAGCTAGTAAATAGTTTTTGGGTTTTTTTTTTCAAACCTCAGGCAGCGTGCAGGCATTAGGTTTCATTCATCCTTCTGCACAAGGTTGCCTTTGTTAGCCCAGCTAAAAGTTACATGTATCGCCTGACAATATGCTAATGGGTTCTGCTACGTTACTATTCCATTATCAGGCTATCCTTGCACTTTAATAAAGGACTAGATTTTTCTGCTGCAGCTGGAAAAAGTTGCTAACTTAGCCATTCGGGGAATGGGGTGGGATGCAGCGGAGGAGATTGCAAAGTACAGACCAGCCCTTGCAAGAGATTTCCTGCAATTCTGACCTCTAAGCTGAAAGTAGGAAGAGATGGCCACTGGAACAAGCTCTATCTCGGTGATGGCTAACCAGGGGAAGCAGGGGAAGCGTGTGGGGGAGGGGTGTTAAGCACGCACATGCCCACACCCATAATTCAATGCGCCCCGTCCACCACGCATGCACGCGCGACCCCCCTGCACTCCCCCTGCTTTTGGCACGTGATGGCACAATGGGCCTGGTAGGCCTATTTTTCACTCTCCCCAGGCTCCAAGAGGGCAAAAACAACCTTTCCCATCCCTTCGGAGGCCCTCTGAAGGCCGGAATCAGCCTGATTCCTGACTTCCTGTGAGCCCAGAAGATCCGAAAATTAACTAGCCGGCACGTGGATGCGCACTGGAGCTAAGCTAGGGCAACACTCACATGCCCACAGATATGGCTTCCCGTGCCACCTTTGGCACATGTGCCATAGGTTCGCCAGCACGGCTCTATATTTTGCTACAAGTGCCAAAAGCAATAGAGAAAATAAGCATCCCACATTTCATTTTATTAATTTATGTTATTTAAAAACAACAACAGCACGGGATTTGTCTTTTTCATTTTCTAGTTCATAACCCAAGAGTCATAGAACATAGAATAAGTTGGAAGGGACCTTGGGGCAGGAGATCCTATTCCATTTCCGACAAACCGCTGTCCAATCTCTTTTAAAAAAATCTCCAGTGAGAGAGCACCAGTGGAGTTACTCAGCCAGTTCTATCCAGTTTGGGTGAACTGGTAGTGGCGGCTGCAGGAGGCTCTGCCCACCCACCTGGATATCACCATGGCCCATTTTTTACGCTCTGTGCATGCGAAGTGAGCACAAGCTCGTACATGCTCACATTTGCAAATCGGTAGCAAAGGTAAGTGAATACCACCCCTGGAGAGAACCCACAACTTCTGAAGGCAAGGTGTTCCATTGCTTGATTGATCTGACTATTACCAGTAGGAAATTTCTTCTTAGTTCTAGGTTGCTTCTCTCCTTGGTTAGCTTCCATCCATCGTCGTGCCTTTTGGTGCTTTGGAAAATAGTTTGACACACACACACCTCCGCCTCATCTTGGTAGCAGCCAGAGGTGGGTTTCAGCAGGTTCTGACCAGTTCTGGAGAACCGGTAGCAGAAATATTGAGTAATTCGGAGAACTGGTAGTAAAAATTCTGACTGGCCCCGCCCTCTTTTGTTCTCTGTCTCCCAAGTCCCAGCTGATCAGAAGGAAATGGGGATTTTGAAGTATCCTTCCCCTGCCATGCCCACCAAGCCACGCCCACCAAGCCACACCCACAGAACTGGTAGCAAAATATTTTGAAACCCACCACTGGTAGGAGCCATATTGGAACACTGCTATCACGTCTCCCCTAGTCCTTCTTTTCATTAGACTAAACATACTCAATTCCTGTAACTGTTCTTTGTATGTTTTAGCCGCCAGTCCCCTAATCATTCTTATCCCTTTTCTCTGAACTCTTTCTAGAGTCTCAGCATCTTTTTTTATATCGTGGTAACCAGAACTGGATGAAGTATTTCAAGTGTGGTCTTACTGAGGCTTTGTAAAATGGTATTAAAATTTCACATGGTCTTAATTCTATCCCTCTATTAATACAGTCTAGGATTCCATTGGCTTTTATTTTCTTTTGGCTGCTGCTGCACACTGTTGGCTCATATTTAAGTGGTTGTCCACTAAGACTCTAACATCCCTATCACGGTTACCGGCATTAAGCTAAGGTTTACTTAGCCTGTGCCTATACAATTGTTTTTTCTTCCCTAAGTGTAAAACCTTACTCTTAGGCAAAAAAAACTCTAACTGTGTACTTACAGCCTTGACAGGATCTGTTTTCCAGGAGTTTGACACATTATTTGACAAATTATACTATACCATACTTTTCAGAGTATAAGACACACACACACACCCCCACACACACAAAAAAGTGGGTGGAAATGTCTGTGCATCTTATACAGCAAATGTTGCTGAAGCCCTACCTACCCGCCGGCTCCACCCTTCAGCCTCTGCCTCCCAGCAATTTACCTCCTTGCAGCAAACAGCGCTACAGGGACCACCGCCGCCCATTGGCTCTGTCACCACCCATCACCACTGTCACCTCCACGTGCCCCATTTTTGGCCTCTGTGCATGCCATTTTCAGCCCCCGCGTGTCCCATTTTCAGCCCGTTCCAGGCAGCTGGGATAGATGGCGGCAGTGATCCCCACCACCTGGAACAGGCTGAAAATGGGGTGCATGGAGGCCAAAAATGGGGCACATAGAAGTGGCAATAGGTGACAGTGGCGATGGGAAGCAACAGCACTGATCAGCGTTGGTGATCCCCGCAGTCTGGAACAGCTGATAGGAGGTATTCCGGGAGGCAGATCCAAATGCCAATCAGCTGCTCATGCTAAATCAGGTTGTGCTGAAGCTGACCACGCTGTTTGCTGTTTGCTGCAAGGAGGCAAATTGCTTGGAGGCAGAGGCTTTTTTTTTTTCCGCTTGTTTTCCTCCCCAAAAGCTAGGTGTGTCTTATACTTTGGAGCATCTTATAGTCCAAAAAATACGGTAATATATAATATATCAATATTAAGTCCTCTAATATTTACTTAAAAAATAAAATAAAACACCTTCCAGCAGTTTATCATCAACCCGGCACTCCCAGGAAGTTTTGGTAAAAAGGGAATAAATTCAAAAGTATGTTTAGAAGTTCTGAAAAATAGGAATAAAGTCAAATACGTTGCTAAAGAGAATGCAAAGCAGATTTTTGCCCTCCCCAGGCTCCTAGAAAGGCCCTGGAGCCTGGGGAGAGCAAAAAAAACGAGCCTACCAGGCCATCACCTGCCAAAAGCGGGGGGAGCATGGGGAGGGCGCATAGAATTTGGGCACGCATGCATGTGACCCCACCACGCTCCCCCCGCTTTTGGCACGCGATGGCAAAAAGGTTAGCCATCACTGACATAGAATAACAGATATATATACACACACACAGGCACTTCCTGCCTTGTAAAAACAGACAAACAGATAAATAAATGACTGTACTTGCCCCATTGGGAATAGAAGCTTTGCAGATTTGCAGACAAAGGGGCAACCCACAAAGTCACCGGATCCACCTTTCAGACCTGCTGAGAACCAGAGAAGAAATTAGGCTACAAAAAAACACTTGAAGCTGCTGGCAGGAGGCACATTTCCTGTCAAAATTTGGTCAGACAACAAACACAAAGGCTGCTCTGTAATTAAATCCCACCCTGATCTACATTTTGCAGGCGTGTAATTAATACTTCCTCCCTCTCCGCAAAGCAACAGAATAATTTAAAAAGCAGATCTCTCTCTCTCTCTCTCCCCCACTCCCGCCTCCACCTTTCAAAATTGTTCCCTTTCTCCTTTTTTTCTTTTCTCTTCATGTCTGTAAGAGAGAGCTCGGCGTACACCTTTTTAGCTACGCGGAAGTGATTTTCCAAGTTCCATCTGCTAATAGAAAGCTACAATTAGATACTCAGAGCTCTCTTTGTGTTCAGAGATGAAAACAATACTTCCTTCCTGTTTAAAAGCTGTGAATGGAGAAAGAACCCAGGGTGGGTAGCATACTATTTATCCAAGGGAGGATTTATGGAATTTGTAAAGCATCAGCTGAAAAAAGGTTTAACTGAACAGAGTGAATATGATATAGTCCTGCAATTCGGAGGCAAAATATTGAGCTGGGCATATTGTTCCCTGTGATAGCCTTTGTATTGATTTGTCTCCTTACCAGATGTCTTTAATGAGATCAGTGTGGCTACAGATTTCTTTTTTTTTAATTTTTTAATTAATTTTTTTAAAAAAACAAAACACATTTAAAACATATTTTTTAAAAAAACATAAACAATAAATCACCCGTTGCTATACATAAGAAAGGAAGGTTTGGTTCTTCAGCCTTCATAAGTTCCAGAATCCACGTTCCCTGGGTACAGGTA
>JANHZT010002659.1:31037-42774 GCA_032468215.1 Stegonotus admiraltiensis | reverse complement strand
AGCTCAGCTCCGGCACGCATGTGTGTGCCGGCCAGCTGATTTTTGGGCCTTCTGGGCCCACCAGAAGTCAGGAAACATACTGTTTCCGGCCTCCGGAGGGCCTCTGGGGGGTGGGGAAGGCTGTTTCCGCCCTCCCCAGGCCTGGGGAGACTGAAAAACAGGCCTACCAGGCCCACCGTGCCATCACATGCCAAAAACGGGGGGAGCATAGGGGGTTGGAGCACATAAAATTATGGACATGGGCACGCATGCGTGTGACCCCACCGCGCTCCCCCCGCTTTTGGCACACGATGGCAAAAAGGTTAGCCATCACTGCCCTATACCATTTCAGACAAATGGCTGTCCAATCGCTTCTTAAAAACCTCCGGTGTTGGAGAATTCAGAACTTCTGGAGTCAAGTCATTCCGTTGGTTAATTATTCTAAATTGTCAGAAAATTTCTCTTTAGTTCTAGGTTGGTTCTCTCCTTCCTTATTTTCCATCCATTACTGCTGCTTCTGCCTTCAGGTGCTTTGGAGAATAGGTTTTGACACACACCCCTTCTCTGTGGTACTCCCTTGTATTCCCTTGTGATACTTTTTGGAAATGAAAATTGGATTTTGAAGAAGCAGGATAGGAAGAGCATGGACACTTCTGAACTTTGGTACTGAAGCAGAATTGGACTCAAATTATCCTACTTTGGACACATGATAAAAAGAGCTAGCTCTTTAGAGACAGCTCTGATACTGTGAAAGATAGGAAAGAAAAGATAGATTCAGCTACAGTGACAATGTAAGATGTTAAAAGACCAAGTTAGAGATAGATTGTCATGGAGAAAATCCATCCATGTGGTCAGTAAAAGTTAACAACAACTTAATAGCAATCAGCCAGTCAATGTCAGCCACAAAGAATCAGGACCACATGTTAAGATCTAGTTAAGTTGATTTATTGCTCATGCCTATGTATAAGGATCTAGTAAACTAATGGTCAGCACTAAATTGGTGCTAGGTAAGCGTTAACAGAATTCAGGATGAGTTAAATTTAGCAATAGCAATAGCACTTAGACTTATATAGCGCTTCACAGTGTTTTACAGCCCTCTCTAAGCAGTTTACAGAGTCAGCATATTGCCCCCAGTAATCTGGGTCCTCATTTTACTGACCTCAGAAGGGTAGAAGGCTTAATCAACCTTGAGCTGGTGAGAATTGAATTGCCAAATTGCAGGCAACCAGCAGTCAGCAGAAATAGCCTGCAGTACTGCATTCTAACCACTGCGCCACCCACAGCTCTTCTTAGACTGCTTATGGGAATGTAATGACTCTAGGCTGGTTACTCTCTTGACTCCACCCCCAGACTCTGCCCGTTCTCCTCCTACAGTCAATTAGTCAGTCTACTCACTAAGAGTCACAGCTTTATTCATGCTAGTAACTGGAGGACGCGACCTCTGTTTGAAGTCCACTCTTACTCTCCTTGGTGGTGTGGTGACTGAAATTGGAGTGATTTCATATGACTGAGAGGAAACTGCAGAAGTGTTCCCAGAATAGGAAACGCTTGTTGGCTGAGAAGTCGGGAAGTCAGTCTGAGAGCTGGATGGTTCAAATACCTCAGTAATGCCTGTAAAATCAAAACACATCAATTTTAAAGAATGCCATTTTCCCCCCTGCCTGCTTTCTATTCACTGCTATTTAGTACCAGATCCTGCAAATTTCTCTGTGAGACAAGTCTTTGCAATAGTTTCATCAATCTAACAGCAGAGCTAAGCTTAAAATTTGATAGAAGGCCAAATTCTAAACATTTTTGGAAATACGGTCCAGTAAGCAATGTTGCTCAGAGATGATAAGGAATTGACAACAAGTGTGATATTCTGTCTTTAGTCTATGAGCTAATTTTTACTCTAGGTGAGAAAAATAATTAAGAAATAATCCCCATTCCCATCCATTCAGTTATTTTCCTCCAGATATACAATAGTAGAGGGATTGCCTGGTATCTACCTTTCTATTCCTATTCGACTATTCTACTATCCATCCATCCATCCATCTAGCTATAACTGGAAGAACTGAAGGCCATTTCCTTCAGAGTTGTTTATGCAAACTCTCGAGTACCGTTTCCTGTGGGTTTGGAACAGGATTTCTCAACCTTGGCAACTTTATGATGGGTAGACTTCAATTCTAGGGAATTCTGGGAGTTGCAGTCCACTCATGTTAAAGTCGCCAAGTCTAAGAAACATTGCTCTGGAAAATGCTGTGCCTTTTGATTGAGAGAGAATGTAAATTCTTGCCTGTAGCTCATATGCTTTCCCCTCTTCCTTCTTTTCCCTGCCTTTTATCCTTTTGTCATTATTATTATTATTACTACTACCGTATTTCCCCCAAAATAAGCTCATGTCTTATATTTTATGAATCCCGAAATAAATGCTTGGCCTTATTTTCGGGGATGTCTTATTATTTTGGGGCGCCTGGAGCAAGACGGGGCTCCACTTGCTGTCTTACCTGATTTCCACGTCTGTCACCCTAACCAGAGGAAATGGCGGGGAACGGCTGCACATGTGTTTAAATATTTTCGGGGAGGGCTTATTTTCGGGAGGGGGCTTATTTTAGCTCATGCGCTCAAAAGCCCGATTGGGCTTATTATCAGGTGATATCTTATTTTAGGGGAAACGGTATGATGATGATGATGAATATTTGTTGATGTTTAATCAATAAGCCTAGGGAATGCTGAACTGAACGGTGTGTGTGCTTGCTGTCATCTGGATGCGGGGAATGACTGGGAATATGCTGGATGCAGGTTGAACTGGACATGATCTCATTTTCCAACACAGTTAAGAGATAAAAATAGATAGTGTATAAAATCATAATGCATATTCAATCTTACCCAGGCAGTACAAATGTCAGAGAGACAGGGAAATAAATATATATATAGAGAGAGACTGGCTCAATGCTTTGGATCAAAATTTATTGGAAAGTAGACATTGCCATGTAATTTGAGGAGCGGGGTGAAGCACAATCCAGAGTCAAGCTCTCCAAATTCTGTGCCAAAGTTTCCATGACGGTGGCAATCAAAAGGTGCCGCATGACCCAACAATCTCTTGAATCATGAATCATTCCAAGGCATGGTATTATTACGCAAATACTAAATGCACTTAGAAATGAATGCAAAGCAGACTCTAATCTTACACACGTAGTCCTCGACCTACGACCACAATTGAGCCCAAAATTTCTGTTGCTAAGCAAGAGGGTCATTAAGTGACATTTGCCTTGCCACAGTTGTTAAGTAAATCACTACAGTTGTTAAGTTAATAATACAGTTGTTAAGTGAATCTGGCTTCTCTATTGACTTTGTTTGTTTGAAGCTGGCTAGGAAGGTTGCAAATAGCAATAGCGTATTTAGACTCATATACCACTTCACAGGGCTTTATAGCGCTCTCTAAGGGGTTTGCAGAGTCAGCATATTCACCCCAACAATCTGGGTCCCCATTTTACCCACCTCAGAAGGATGGAAGGCTGAGTCAGTGAGAGTCGAACTACCGAACTGCTGGCAGCCGGCAGTCAGCAGAATTAGCCTGCAATATTGCCTACTAACCATTGTGCCACCGTGGCTCTTAAAATGGTGATCACATGACCCCATGGCACTGTAAGTTACCCTTATAAATACATGCCAGTTGCCAAGTGCGCAAATTTTGATCACGTGACTATGGAGAAGCTACAACAGTTGTGTGAAAAACAATCATAAGTCACTTTGTTCAGTGCCAGAATAACTTCAAACGATCATTAAAGGAATGGTGGTTAAGTGAAGAACTACCTGTATGCAGTCACTTGTCCTGCCAGTATTAGTGTGCGTGGGTCTGTGTGTGGTTTCCTCCTTGATAGTTACTTGATTAATCTGTTCAATGGTTTGAAATTATTAAAGAGAATTGGGCCCAGGGGTGGGCTTCAAAAATTTTAGCAAGAGGTTCTCTGCTCGGTTGCTGGGTGGGCGTGGCCATGGTGGGTGTGGCCTAGTAGGCCTCCTGCACCACAGGGAGGTGTTTTTGCCCTCCCCAGGCTCTGGAGGCTTTCCTCGAGCCTCCGGGAGGGCAAAAACGGCCTCCCCAGGCTCCGGAGGCCCTCTTTCCGACATTCTCAAACTTGCGGTAGGCCCGTTTTTTGCCCTCCCTGAGCCTCCATGCACACCCTGCACTTACCTGCATCCAAAATGGGCCATGTGGGGACTCCTGGGAGGGGCAGGCAGGGCCAGCCAGGAGTGGGATTTGGGGGTTCTCCGAACTGCACAGAATCATAGCTAGAGGTTCTCCCAAACCCCTCCAAACCCCCAGCACAACCACCCCTGATTGGGCCCCTTATGCTGATTCCTTGCGTTAGATAGGAAACACCCCAAATAATTTGTTCCCTTTTGGAGAAAGAATGAAGAGTTGGTGAGTTTACATACCAGGTACGGTGGTCTCCATCGTGGACGGCTGCAATGCCTTTTCATGCTTAGCCAAAAGGTAACGCAAAAGACCCGGCAAATCTTTAGGTCTCTTCTGGGTTTTGAGTTTGCTTTCTGAAAGAGAGGAAATGGAGAAGGGAAGTGCAGCCAGTAAACACATACACACACATACACACACAAACACTGTCAGGACAAGTTTTTAATGTTTGACATTCAGTGTCACATTGATGTTGAGACTCTGGAAAAAGTGCAAAGAAGAAAAATAAAGATTATTAGGGGCCTGAAGCAGTGGTGGGTTTCAAATTTTTTTTACTACCGGTTCTATAGGCATGGCTGGATGGGCGTGGCATGGCTTGGTGGACATGGCTTGGTGGGTGTGGCAGGGGAAGGTTACTGCAAAATCCCCATTTCCTCCCAATCAGCTGGGACTTGGGAGGCAGAGAATAGATTGGGGCGGGGCCAGTCAGAATTTTTACTACCGGTTCTCCAAACTACTCAAAATTTCCTCTGCTGATTCTCCAGAACTGGTCAGAACCTGCTGAAACCCACCTCTAGCCTGGCGGCTAAAACATATGAAGAGCAGATGCAGGAAATGGGTTTGTCTAGTCTAGTGAAAAAGAAGAACTAGGGTGATATAATAGCAGTCTTCCAATATCTCAGGGGCTGCCACAAAGAAGAGAGGGTCAACCTATTCTCCAAAGCACCAGAAAGCAAGACAAGAAAGAATGGATGGAACCTAACCAAGGAGAGAAGCAACCTAGAAATGAGGAGAAATTTCCTGACAGTGAGAACAATCAACCAGTGAAACAGAAGTTGCCTTCAGAAATTGTGGGTGCTCCATCACTGGAGGCTTTTAAGAAGAGACTGGACATCTCTTTGTCTGAAACGATATAGTGCTAAGATTGCTCTTCTTTAAGATTAATCGACTTTAATCATCTTAGTTGCTCCTAATATAAAACATACGAAGAATGGTTGCAGGAATTGGGTATGGCCAGTTTAGAGAAAAGAAGGACTAGGGGTGACATGACAGCAGTGTTCCAGTATTTGAGGAACTCCCACAAAGATGAGTGGGGTCAAACTATTTTCCAAAGCACAAAACCAAAACAAAACAAGAAACAATGGATGGAAACTAATCAAGGAGAGAAGCAGCTTAGAACTAAGGAGAAACTACCTAACGGTGATAACAATTAATCAGTGGAACAGTTTGCTGTCAGAAGTTGTGGGTGCTCCATCACTGGAGGCTTTTAAGAAGAGACTGGACAGCCATTTGACTGGAAACTGTACAGGGTCTCCTGCTTTGAGCAGGGGGTTGGACTAGAAGATCTCCAAGATCCCTTTCAGTTCATGATGATGATGATTCATCAGACCAATTGCTACCCTACTGCACTGTTTTGAATCACAATGTTTGCAGAGAAAGTTAAGTAATAAAACCAGATCTCTGCTCAGTTGAATGTGCAGTCAAGATGTCAAGAGGAAGTGAAGAGAGGAGCATGATCGGCTGAAAGACGTGAGAGTCACCAGAAAATGTTACAGTGGTAGGAGTCAACCTTTACAGCATATTCCTTTACAAGACGTCCTTGACGTACAATCATAATTGAACCTGGCAATTGAATCATGACAGTTGTATAGCCGCTCAACATGAATTTTACAATCCTTTTTTTCTTTTGCAGCAGCAGCAGCAGCAGCTGTTAAGCAAACCCATTGTTTCCTATGGGCAGTGGTGGGATTCAGCCAGTTCGCACCAATATGGGAGAACCGGTTGTTAACTTTCTAAGCCAGTGATGGCTAACCTTTTTGCCGTCACGTGCCAAAAGTGGGGGGTAGCGTGAGATGGTCGCATGTGTGCCCACACCCATAATTCAATGTGCCCCGTCCTGTGCATGCACTCATGACCCCCCATGCTCCTCCCACTTTTGGCACGCAGTGGCACAGTGGGCCTGCTTTTTGTCCTCCCCAGGCTCCAGGGGCTTTCTAGGAACCTGGGGAGGATGAAAACAGCCTCCCTCCCCCCAAGGCTCTCCAGAGGTCGGAAATGGCCCATTTCCTGACTTCTGGTGGGCCTGAAAGGCCCAAAGATCAGCTGTTCGGCGCATGCATGCATGCTGGAGCTGAGCTAGGGCAATGCTTGCGTGCCCACAGATATGGCTTCATGTGCCACCTGTGGCACGTGTGCCATAGGTTCGCCATCACAGTTCTAAGCAGTTCGGAGACCCGGTTGTTGGAAGAAATCTTATTTTGTTTTTTTCCACTTTACAGGGCTAATCCTGTAAGGAAGGCAGGAAGGAAACATTCTGGTATTGTTTCTAGCCTAATCTTTATTGCCCTGCTTACAGAAACTGCCTCTCTGGTTAACCTTTATTACATTGTAACAGCCAAGGTGAAGTGCCCATCAATGTGAGTGACATTAAGTTGGCCATGCCCACATGGTCACATGACTACTGAGCCACACCTACCCAGCTGGTCATTAGGGCAGAGAACCAGTTGTTAAATTATTTGAATCCCACCATTTCCTATAGGGCTTTTTTTACAAGAAACCAGAACGGAATGCCTATTTCTAGAAAAACCATTGTAAATCGCAGTCGCATAACTGTAGGGCACTGCAAACAGCCATAAATCTGGACCGGTTTCCAAGTGCCCAAACTGCAGTCACATGACCACGGGATTTTGGGGGGGAGGGCAGGATAAGGCACTTCAGAACCGAGTTGTCAATAGCTTTTGGTTGTTTCATTGTAACTTTGAACAGTCACTAAGTGATTGGTCGTAAATCCAGGACTATCTGTACATTATGGCTGAAAAATTCTGGAATTTTGTTTAACCGGTGGCTGGTTAAACACAGGGGAGCAAAGGCAATAGTTTTTTTAAATATATAAATATTTTTTATTATTTTATATCATACATTTCCTTTCTATGTTGAGCAGTGTGCTCTCTAGGTGTCCAAGGTGTTAACATACAAATGTGCAAACATCATCATCATCATCATTATAATCATATATATATATATGATTCATATATATATATATGAATCATATAAACAAATATGCAGTAACATCAACCACATTATAACATATATTATCTTCCATTATAGTATCAATTATATAACCATCAACAAAAATTCTGTTTTTCTTTCTCATGTAAACCATATTTCACCTAATTCCACTCCTCTAACCTCAATATCTGTCATTTAACCATTTATAGAATAGATGTTATGAAATTTATTTATTCTAAGAGTGCTCTTAACCCAAATCTCACTAGACATTCCAGCAGAACACATAGTAATCTGAATTGGTTAAAAATTGCTTGTGAGCGTGAATATAAAGTCCAGTTACTTAGTCTAGGAAGTATCAGTATCCAATGAGACCCTGCACCGTCAGTATCCTGGCAAGGCCTCAAGAAATCATCTCTTCCAGACTTCTGGAGGAAGAAATGGCAGACTGAAGATGGTTCCACAAAAGAGTGGGGTGACACCCATTGCAGAATGAAGAGCCAGTGAGCAGAGCACTTCTATAATTCCTCTCCAGACAAGAGATCTTGAGATCACCCATAAGTGTTCCAGACAGCTGCTCCTTGCAAGGAGACTGCAAAATTTTCTTTTTTTTCTTTTTTCCCTGCACCTTCTACTTTACTATTTTTCTGTGTGTGTGTGTCTCTGTTAGTGTGTATCATCTATCTATCTATCTATCTATCTATCTATCTATCTATCTATCTATCATCTATCAATCAATCATCAAAATTGTCTCCTTCCACACTGACCAACAATAAAATTTTTACGCATGGTGATCATCAGTGAGGAAATGTGTTCCACACAATGGCTTTGATAACAGAGAACATAGATTTTCAGCTACCCTTTATCTCCAGATGTTTTTCTTAGAGAACTAGGTATGCAAAATGGTTCAGTTGCTTTGGTTTAGATGTTACTGCAACATGCTTGCTTGGATAAATTCATCTTTCCAAGGCTGAGCCTGTTTGGAACTAACCTTCTGGGGTGGGTCAACTTGTTTTGTGTGTTTCTACTACACAACAAACCCCTAATGTGAACATGGTCAACATGTTATTTATAATTGGTCTATTAGGCTGAAGAAAACAAATTGATCAATTTAATTGGTCCAGTTTAGCCATTTAATTATTTATTTTTATGGATTTATTTACAGATCACAAGAGTTGATGAAAACCTGTTATTTTCATGTTTCCATCTCTGCTGGTAAAGCAAGCATACTGCAGGATTATACTCAAAATACCTAAACAAAGAAATTCTGCCACAATGTGATGACCTTTCCATAGCTGTCCTAGAAGCTGTCCCAATACCTGAATAGTCCTTCCTTGGAGAGACAAGGTCTTGTGACTCTGGACATAGAGAAACAACAGAGCATGTGCTTCTCCAATGCCTGCATTACTAAGAAAGTTGTATTAGCCCAATCTCGCCATTACTACATAAATGGCCAGGGCACAAGAATAACTTTAGACTAACTTATTGCTTTCAAATACCAACCCTGCTACAACTTACACTATTGTCAGGTTCTTCAGCAGTGTTTACAATTCATCGGTTAATTACCTGACATTGTGATTCAACTTTATAAACTAGATTTAATGAACATCAAGCCTGCCATATTAGAATGCCTCGTAACTTGATATAGACTTCCACCTTTTATATTCCCCTACACCAGGGGTGTCAAACTGGCGGCAAGCGGGCCGGATGCATCATGTGGAGGCCACACCTACCCCAGCTCCACAAAGGGAAAAATGTTGCAAAAGTCATGTGACGGCAATGTGATGCGGCAAGTTTGATACCCATGCCCTACACCCATCTAATGCTTCTATTCCTTCTTTTAGATTCTTTTAAACTCTCACTATTTGTATATTCTGCTGGCCACGTGATATATAAATATATTTTATGAATTTGCTTCAGAGATGAATAATCCAGATTCAGAGATAAAATTTGAAAGGAAAGAGAATTATACTACACACATTCCTCATTTTTCAAATTTCAAATATATCTGATCTGTTTCATATATGAATATTACAGGTTAACAGAGAAATTTTGCAAAGAAAAAAATGAAAATGAAGAAAAAGATGCAGGCATCTGTGAAAGAAAGGAACAAATATAATCAGCTTTTTAAACTTTTTTAATTAGATACTGTGAATATAAAATAGAAAAAAAATATTATTTTACTTCAGTTTTGTGATAATCATAAGAAACACAATCACATTTCTAAGTGGATGAAATACCCAAAATAACAAGATTGTATAGTAAGATACAGTATGTTTTAAAATATCCATCCATCATGTCATCGTACCATCAACTGAATGGATGAATATGAAGCAGAGTTAGCAAAATAACTTTACTCTAAAGACACTAACATTAATGTACTTGTTTTTAATAAGAAATATAAAAATCACATTTCTTCATTGATTAATAGAATAGAGAATAGAATTCTTTATTGGCCAAATGTGATTGGACACACAAGGAATTTGTCTTTGGTGCATGATTATTCATGATAAATGTTTTTATTATAGTTATGGAACTTGTTTGGGTTCTATTCTGCCTATCTCATGTGTTTTTAAACTTTGATGATGTATTTCAGTGCAAGTGAACATAAATGTTCAGGTTTCTCTATCATATCTTACAATTTACAGAAGTGCCTACAATACTTTATATAAAGAGTCATGAACCCTCCGATTTTTGGCATTAGAGGTAGTCAAAACACATTAAATGTAACTTCATTTAAATGTAATTAGAAGTGCAATTTGGTGCTTTGTTCTTTCTTTTCATTTTCAATTACCTGCATTCCCCCAACTGACTCCATCTGTGCATAAATCACACAAGGTCAGACTATGAGGAATTGTTTCATTTTAAAAAAAGTAATAAACCTGCTATAAAATGACAGCCTGCAGCATGATTTTTTATTTCTTAGAATAGTACTGGGTTCCATCAGTATTCTTAGAAAATAAAAATGACATGTTACAGCCCAGACCAGTTATACTCCTAAGCAAAAAAAAAAAGAAAGGGTAAGACAAGCTAAAATTTGTAGGAGAGTATTTTCCAGGAAAATGAGGCATTGGAAGGGAAAATCTTTGCCATTACCTTCTAGTAAATGGTGCTTACCAGATTATCTTCTGGCAAAGATATTTAAATCCTGACAACATCCACTATGACACACATTTGGGGAGCATATTCACTTGCCATCACCTACACAAAACTACTAATTGGATATGCCTGAATAAAACTAAGAATACTATCATTAAAGTTCATGCCCTACCACTTACGGTAATTATGTTTCTAAATGTTGACAATCTTAAGGGTGCAGTTGTTTATCCTTTGCTTATTCTATATGTCATCTATATACGTAACTCAAACCTTCTTATCCTTAGGTTAAAACTCATATTAACACAGAATATGAGTCCATTAGGGACATGTTAGTGTGCATTGATGTCTTTTTTCACTTACCGCAAAGCTGTTCAATCGGATTTCATTTTTCCAACTGGATAATAGGAACTACCACATTGTACCAGCAGAGGGCACTCATGAAGTATGAGAAAGTGAACAGTTTGCTTTATGCTCACTTTCTATTTCTTCAAGTGTATCAAAAGAAATACATCATTATAAATATGTAAAATGAAGAACCACATGATTCTCACAGTTATGCTTCTATGTAAAAGCCTAGTCAAGTAGCTGTAGAAGATTTACACAAATGAATTCAGAAAGCACTCTAGAAGAGGTAATTGAAAAAGGAAATTTTGATTTGCTAGAAGAGAGTCCCAACTTTGATAACTGTGAGCAAACTCCCAGTTGCAAGTAATATCAAGGAAAGTTAAACTGGGCATACCTGGGCATCATCCAACAACTCAGGAAAGGCTTGTGGCAGACATCTCAGTTGGTAAAACAACTTTCTCAGCTGGCACGATGTCAGCCCGCAGGGTTAGGAATAGATAAGGTCCCAAAAGTGCTTTTCCAAAAGGCAACTGGGCTTCGTTTATTCCTTGAAAATGTTTCACTTCTCATCCAAGAAGCTTCTTCAGTTCTGAACTGAACAACTGAGAACTGAAGAAGCTTCTTGGATGAGAAGCAAAACATTTTCAAGGAAAAATACCAAGAAAGTCCGGTTGCCTTTTGGAAAAGCATCTTTGGGACAATCATGACCTGGATGATTGAGAATCTCCATAGATGAATAGATAAGGTATGTAACTGCCAGTTGTGCCTATGGAGATTCTCAGTCATCCAGGTCATGGTTGTCCCAAAGGGGCTTTTTTTTTTCCAAGAGGCAATTGGACTTTGTTTTTTTTCTTTGAAGACGTTTCACTTCTCATCCAAGAAGCTTCAGGTCTGCAGAGTTTCTTGGAT
>JANHZT010002656.1:133958-148052 GCA_032468215.1 Stegonotus admiraltiensis | reverse complement strand
CTGTATATAAGGAGCGCTCGGAAGCCTAGCCGGCAGTTCTATTCCTTGTAATAAAGTGCTGAACAGACCTCTCGCTGCTCGCGTCTTCTGTATCCAGCGCCTGATCTAACACAACCCATCCTACATAAGTACTGCATAAGGATATTTAGAGACTGTGAGTTCTAGTTTTCCATTAAGCATGAAAGCCAGCTGGGTGATTTTGAGCCATTCTTTCGCCGCCCAACTCAACTCCCAGGATTGTTATTGTGGGAGGAAAATTGAAAGGGAGCATTAGGTGCACTATTTTGAAATGTACAACATAAAGGAGAGATATAAATCTAATCTAATCCAATGGAATGAAAAATCATTTCTTTTTTCAAACAGATATAGAAAAAAATAGTAAACTTAATTATCTGTGTGTCTATTCAAGTATGGTTCCTTCTTCGGGGTCATTTACCTTCACTCATATACCAATCCATGCAACTCCTTATATAAACACACTGATTACTCTCTTAATTCATATGTAATTTGGAGCCTACAAGAAGCCACCTTGCAAATAGATCAGAAATGAGAAAAAAAAGATCTTGGCCAGCAAGAAAACTCAGAAAGGAAACATGCACTGTAACTACAGCAGAGATTCCATTCTGAATGACATCCACAAGAGTTTAGGCCTTTTCTAGAAGCACCGTGAGCTGATAACTGAATACTTGAAAAGGAAAAGCAGCAAATGATATTAAGGGAGTTACTATTAAGGGATAGTTCAACTTCTCTTTTAATTTCACAGAATCATTTTAATTTTAAATGTAGTGGTTAAGGAGCTGATCGAGAAACCAGGAGTCTGTGACTTCTAATCCTTCCTTAGGCACAAAAACCAGCTGCTTGACTTTGGGCCAGTCACTCTCTCTCAGCCCAATCCACCTCACAGGGTTGTTGTTGTGGGAAAAACAAAAGGAGGAAGGAGCACTATTATGTTTGCTGCCTTACCTTACTTATAAAGTAATAAAGGTGGGATAAAAATTGAATAAATAAATAAAATAAAATTTACTTGGAACATTTTGAGCAGAGAAAAACTATTCAAATAAAATATTTAGTGAAAAAAAATTCAAGAACTTACACTTCTGCTTCAGTATACTGGTGAATGTTGCAATGGTGATTTAAAAACATAAATGTGTTTCTTCATTCATTTTTTAAACGAATTAAAATTGTGAAATTGAAAACTATGCTGTTTGAGGATTTCCCAATATTTAAGAAGTTGCCTATACTAAGTCAGAATTTGGCTCTCTTGTGATCAGCATTATCAGCAATTAGCACAACAAATCTTGGTAGAAAAGTCTTCTGGCATATTGTCCATAGGCATATTCAGCCACAGAAGCGGGGCATATCCTTTTAAAGCAGAAAGATGTGGCATTTTCAAACTTCAATTAGTGGGTTCAGATGGCAATTTATTCACTTCCCAGAGTGCGTCATTAAATGGTTCACACAGCTCTGCTGCTAGAAGATGCTGGGAATTTTAACTTGGATCGCAGTACAAAGCACTCACTCTATCCCTGTCCTTCTTTTCCTGAATATGTTCAGTGGAGGATGATAAAGTGGTTGTTTGGACTCATAAAATATGTTTAAAATTGGGGCGAAATCAACAAGATACTCTAAGCAGACGTATTTCACTGAAAAGGTGATAAAGCAAAGAAATAAAATGCTACAAAAGTTGGGTGCTGTTATTGAGGGGTGGACAATGAAGATCCAGTGACAGAATCAGAACCAGTTTAATAAAGAAATAGGCATGTTCAGCCAATCAGTATTTATGGCCTGTTTAGAATTTGCTTGTGACAGTTTAAAGTCAAAGCTGACTTTAGGAGGAGGATTTCTGATTTATCTCAAAATCCCCAGCAGATATTTTTGAAAGGAAAATACTACTGCATTCAAGAAAAAGTAAGAAAGGTCAATTTATATAAAGGCTTTTTAAAGAAAGTTGTGTATGCAGCTGCTTTAGTCTGAGGACAAAGTATAGCTTTCCAGTTTCATTTATATCAGACATCAAAGGCAAAGACACACATACTTGTGCAAAGCAATGATAACTAATACTTTAAAAAACAAACAGTGATGGCTGATGGAATGCACTTGATTTAACTACTGTCAATTCAAACAATAGAAAAATATGCTTCTGTGAACATCTCTAAAAATATGCAAAGATACTTAGTTCAAACCCTGGGGGTCAAAGATAAATTGCAAAGGTTTTTAAAATATATTTTAAAAATCAAAGTGGAGCATAACAGGTTATTCTCTGTATATAGAATTTTTTCTGTGGGAGAAAACGACATTTGAAAACATGATATCATCTGAAACAATGGAGACGGAAGAGACGAATAAATAGAAAAATTAAGCACATTGAATATGATCAACATAATGCAAATATTTCATGTTTGTTTATTCCTCAGCTGTAAAATACAATATAAAAACATTTTGGAATATTTTTAGTAAGATAAGAAGAAAAATATATATATTTGGAACAACAGCACAAATAATTGACATAAAACATTTTCCCCTTTGCATGTCTTTGAAGATGAAGGGAAGAAACAGCATCTCATGTTCTTGAAAAACTGGGAGAAAAAGTAGAGTCTGTGGCTGTAACTAGCTGAAAGCATCCAAACTTAGAAACAAAAACGTTGCTGTATGCCTGTTAAACACAGGAGCTGCATGGATATGTTAAAAAGTACAATCAGTTAAGAATAAAGAATCTATTGTTTCTAATGGTATGAAAGTGGCTTTTTAAAAATTTATCTAAATTTTCCGTATGACACATAAGTATATATGCTCCCATCTTATCTGATTTTTATGCTTTTGTTCCAAAGACATATAATCTTTTCTAGCAGAGGAACTGTTTCAGCTTTCAATCATATTGGTTGAACATTTTTAAATATCTTTTTCAACCTCTTCTTTAAGGTGTGCCACCAGAATTTTTGGCTTTGCATAAAGGGCAACACCGAAGGTCATATCTTATTTTATACTAAATTCATCCTCCTGTGCTAAAGATTATTTCATACAGTACCACCTGTGGACGTTATTATTACTATTATAAGGCCACTCAACCCCATATGGGCATACAATAAAAAAAACCATTACTAAAAGAAAAATACAAGGAGAAGTTGGCGGGAAACACAAACAGTCCAGTGCATAGGATTCGCAACTCCCTATAACTCAAGGGTAGAAAAAGAGCCAACTTTTCAGGGCTCTTTCAAACACTGATAAAGTTGGGCCCAGAGAGCTCTCAGGTGGCTGTTGCTCTAGAGGACAGGTTAGGGTTGAAATCTAGCAGGTTCTGGAGAACTGGTAGCGGAAATTTTGAGTAGTTCGGAGAACCGGTAGTGGAACCAGCAAATACCACCTCTGGCTGGTCCCAGAGTGGGGAGGGAATGGGGATTTTGCAGTATCCTTCCCCTGCCACACCCACCATGCCACGCCCACCAAGTCACACCACGCCCACCAAGCCACTCCCACAGAACCGGTAGTAAGAAAATTTGCATTTCACCACTGGGACAGGTGCTATGACAGAGAAAGTAGACTTCCTAGATCCCATCATATGATATTAATTGAGGGGACCTGGAACCAATTATAGTGTGGTTAGAAGCTACAGAAGACGTACAGTACATTAGATAGCCAGCTCTATGTCAACAACTTTATAGGTAATTACCAGCACCTTGAATTGCACATGGAAGCTTACTGGTAAGTTATAAAACTCATGGAACAAAGGTGGTACATGCCCCTTATCACCTGTGCTGCTGCATTCTGGATCAGTTGCAGCTTCTGACTAATTTTCAAGGGCAGACCATAGACAGCATATTGGAATAGTCTATGTGTGAGATGTCCAAAGTGACTGAAGAGCCTCTGGTTCAGATAAGAGTAGAACAGGAACACAAGAACCTTTGTAAAGGCCATATTTGCCCCTTGCTTCAGCAAGATATGTAAGTTCAAGGAACTTCACAAATATAGAAACCAAGATGGAACTTTTAGAAAGAATACAAGCACACAAATGTTATCCACAATTATCCTATCGTTTTAGATAAGTTATCATGAGTTAGTATCCATAAAGGTTTTATACTTTCATTCTTTAATATGCCATTTTTTGTTTGTTTTCTGAGAAAGTTCCCTGAAAATGCCAGTGGCCTATATTATTGATTGTAATATGATGTATAATTAATAAATGTGATGTTCCTCTATTTGATGTCTAACTGAACATCACTCATCGTTGTTCAGAATTCTGCCTTTAAGTAACTAGAGGTGGAGAGTAATGCATGCAATTGTTATTCAGATATATCTTGGATTTAATCCTGAATTTCTTAATATTGCCAACCCTATATAAGCTACATTCTGGACTGCTGCCTTTTCATACTTTGATTGAAAATTTAAACAGCAGTATTTAAACAGCAGTATTATAGCCTAAGAGAACCTGTACCTGTAATCACGGGATACAAACCACAGAATATAAAAAACTGCTTCTTTTATGTAAGTATTTTGAAGTATCCTCCCTCCATGGTAACAATTTAGCTGACATTGCAAGATCAACAGTAGGCATATGTGACTGTTTGCTCAGAAAACTAAGGGTTGCTATTTTAAAAAATCTTGCCTATTTTTTTAAGAATACAAGAATTCTTCGTCAGCATTACTAAATAGAGAAGGAAAGGCATGTGCATGGGATCTGAACCAGTATAAAAACCACATTTCCAATCTAAATACCATTTCAGAATCTTGTCTATAGTTTACTGTACCATGCACTATAATGTACTGTTATATTGGCATCCACAGTTAGACCTATAAAGGTTTGAAATTATCAGAATGTGAAGCCAGTGTTCATATTGATTAAAACCCCCTTCAAAGACCAATTACAGACCAATGCACTCTTAATAGGTTTTTTAAAAAATTGCATAGAGCAGAAACAGGAAAAAAAATTTCCAACAGTACTTCTGTGAATTCAGTTAACGATGGCATCATACTTTTATATATATATACAATAAAACGAATATCTTCAGGATAGATATAACAATGATTGCAGATGATTTCATGCTTTAATACACATGAATTAAGGTAAAAATATACCATAAATATATAAGGACATTTATAGGAATTATAAATTATAAAACTTATTATAATCCTATAAATCTAGAAAACTTATATAATATTAAATAAGGAAGGAAAGGAAAGGAGTCCCTGCGGATGTTACTCTGCTAAAGGTAAAGGTTCCCCATATGTGCTAGTTGTTCCCAACTCTAGGGGGCAGTGCTCATCTCGTTTCAAAGCCGAAGAGCCAGCGCTGTCCGAAGATGTCTCCGTGTTCATGTGGCCGGCATGAATAAACGGCAAAGGCACATGAAATGCTGTTGCCTTCCCACCAAAAGTGGTCCCTATTTTTCTACTTGTGTTTTTATGTAGTTTCGAACAGCTAGGTTGGCAGAAGCTGGGACAAGTAATGGGTACTCACCCGTTACTTCGCTAGTTGTTGCCAATTATATGTGGTGGCGATCACTTCTTTTTTAAGACCATATGACTAGCATGATATCATGGAGTGCTGTTTTCTATCCACTGAAGTAGTACCTATATATCTACTTGCATTTGCATGTTTTTGAACTGCTACGTGGGCAGGAATTAGGCAAAGATGGGCTGTCACTCTGCCAAGTGATACTTGGATCTTGAACTTGGGATGTCAACTTTCCAACAAGCCCAGAGTCTTGAGCTGAGCCATCAAGCTGTCCTTTATTAAATAACATTCTATATAATAATGTAGATAATTGTAGGCATCAAGACTACAATAAACTGTGACTACAGTTCAGTTTGAACTTTAAAAACTTTGTTTTGTGGTAGGCTGTACATAATGGCTTTAGGGAAAATAATTTATTCATAACATAAATTTCACCTGTCCAGAAGTTAATTAAAATTTGATCTTTTTGTCTTAGCAGATTCTCCACTCCCCCTCCCCCCTTACACATTTCTTTATCCTTTCCTTCCCTAAATTCATTGAGGAAGAGAAAGGGGATTCTAGGCTCTAAATCAGTGGTAGGCAACCTTCTAACTTCTGGAAGTGCTCTGTAGGTTTTTCTTTTAAAATTAGAATCTTGAGAGTCAAGTTCATGTCTTCAAAGAGTTCAACACCATCCTTTTACTAAGTCAGGAATCAAGACCACAATTAACCTTAATTATAAATCACTTAAAATTTAAATTATAAGCGTTCCATCTATTAGAGATTCGGGAGGCTCTTCTCAACATTAGAGCAGGGACCGAGAAAAAATGTTTTTAGTAAAAGTAATTTATCCAATATGATATTTTATATACAGGTAGGTGAATTCAGTTTTTCATGATACATAAAAATGTATCACTGATCTCAGTGGACTTATCTATGACTTCAAATCAAATAGTATAAAACAAAAATCTGAACTCAGCTTTGGTTCCAGAATGGGATCTTTGTTTATTAAATTTAAATGTTAAGTATCTTTTGCTAATTACTTCAGTAAGATAAAGGTTCTAAAAACAGTAATTACAGAAAATACAACAGTAGTGAACACAAGTGCATAACATTTTTGCTTGATTGTTTGGGGTCATGATTACTTATGTGAAAATACTAAAGACTTGCAGAGATGGAAAAACAGAAATAACTATTACCTCTAGAGAGCTACTGATGTCTGCAGTGTGGACACTCATTCCACTGTCTTCTAAAATCCTGTATTCTAATCTACAATGTTTGTTTGATCAAACTGAGAGTTGAACAAACATAATGCACCTCCAAAGCAAATAAAACACACTATCTGCCTTAAAATATAACCAATATCCAGCCTAAAAAAATCAGCAACATCTGGATTTCACTAAATCTTAAAAGATTTACAGGGATATGCTCTGAATGCTGGTAACTGGATTACTTTTTCATTCTAATAGCACAAGATTTAAGAAACAGAAAAAGAATACCCAAGCATCTTAGTAACAGTTTTAAAATGAAGCAGTTCAACAATGTTGGTAACTGCAAAAAGAAAGGGATAAAAATAAAATACCCAGCAATGCTTGAACCTAAATCTCCATGTTCTTCTCTAGTATATTTTTTTTCCCTAAACTTCTCTCTGCTGGTTTAATATGCATAGTTGCAGAATAAATTACAATTCTTCTGAGATATCAATTTGATAACAGAATTTGCTATTTTTTCCAAAATTAATTTAATTTTCTTGATTAATTTTCTCAACTATTATTCACTTTAGCTGAATGAATATTCTGTTTTTATTGCCTTGTACAGGTCAGGCACGTATTGATGTATTTTCAGCGCTGCAGTGGTCTTTTACACTTTTAAAAACAAAGGGAAAATGTAACATTTAGTGATCAGGCAAAGCAAAATTCAGAATTGGGCTATATGGGTTATTTTTTAACTGTGTGAACTGGATCTATGTGGGAAACATATCTGTGTTAAGATTGGCCAAACTATTTTATATTTATGCTGATGGCTGGGGTAATTATTTCTGTCAAACTATGTGACAGAAATGCATTGTTTCATAATTTGCCTCCCTCAACCAGGAAATAATAATAATATCTTCAATATTATTAAACAACATCTGCCCACCTCAGATCCTTGGTAAGGATTCCATAGGTGGACAAAAATATAAAATCTAGCGTAATCATCAGGCTGACTGATTAGTTAAAATTTTAACTGAGTGGTTAAAATTGTTAGCAACATTTAAAAACAAACAAGAATATATAAACATCGCTAAACAAAAATCCAGGGATGGCAGAAAAAAAAAACCTGGAAGGAACAGGGAAAAGGAAGAAAGGATCCTCAGTGTTCCTCACCAACCTGGACAAAGGGCCCTTCAAAACACCAGTAGGGTGGTGCCCATTCAAATCTTAGGGGGAACATCATTCCAGAAGGCAGGTGCTGCTACATACAAGACACATTTCCAGGTCTCAATAGATGGCATTGTTTGTTTGTTTGTTTGTTTGATTTTTATGAGGAAGAACACATTTTTATCTCAATCAACATTTCTTCAGCTAACCACAAACACAACTGCAAATTCAGGCTTACAAGTCAAAATGAAATGCATGATGATTGAGTTCTATGAGGTAGCAAGTTCTACTTTTACCATAATATTAGCTGCTTAATAAGAATATATATATAATACACTGGATTTTAGACTTAAAAATCTAATGTTATGGTACAATTTCTTTTCACTTCACCAGTTGCTGGTTCATAATAACTGCATTCAGTAAATAAAGCACCTTTCCAATGTATCAAAAGTATACAACCCCGTCACACAATAAACTTTTTTTTTTGCAAAACAAGGAGAAATGTGTGTGTTTATGAAAGAGATGATTACGGAATATAAAACAAAACCTAGAAATATGCAGAAAGGGGTTAGAGATGAGAGAAGTAATAAAAAGCTTTTGGCATTTCTGCATCACTGTATCCAAATACAGAAAAGTACAATACTGAGTACATAAGTTAAAAAAATACATTTTTACATCTATAGGAAAAAAAGCAGAATGTATCATGGATATATATTGTTGTATAATCAAGTTATTTACAAGATACTTAGCTCTATCATAGTTCTAAAATGTGTGTGTGTGTGTATGTATATATTTGTAGAAAAGACCTCTTTTTCTAAAGCTTAAAAATAGATTACGACATTTCTACCTTGTATAACTGCACAACTGATAACAGTTCATTTTAATAGTACAAATGCACATATTTTATTTGCTTTGCGAAAAAGACATCAGTCACCAATAGAATGCATAATTAGATAAAAACAAATTTAATTAAAATATTTGGGGCCATTTAACAATATTAACCATTTTAGTGCTTTCATCTTGCAAGATTTCTGAGATACAAATAAAATAACACAATATTTATTTAAGTGGTACAAGAGGAAGAAAGTTGTCAGTACAACATGGAGAAATTCTATAGTTTTTCTTAGACAGAATGAATTCAAAATGAATAGGGCTTCAATATGTTCTCTTAAATCCTATTTCTTGAAGCTCACAGCAGGCCTCTAATCTTTCAACTGGAAAATAAGTTACTCCATTTTACCTATCTTATATATCCAATACTTTAATGTAAGGAAGCACAGCTCAAAGCAGAAAAGCAGAATTACTCCTATCACAACAGTAGGGATGCTCCTGAAAACAGCACTCTCCAATTCTTTCAAAGCATATAATTCATCTTTTGACATACGTTTTCAACACATTGAAAACACCTCACTTTCAACACTGGCTAGCACTGGGAAAGTGTTGTTTTTCTGGGGTCAATTTACTTAAGTTAATCCAATCAAACCCATATTACAGTCATACACCAGCCTAAGAAGGGTGAGATACAAAAATTAGTAATTTTAAAAAGGTACAAAATATAAAATACACACGGGTTTATAGTTATAGTTCATTTGATTTATATACCGCCCTTCTCCTGAAGGACTCAGGGCGGTGAACAGCCAGCCATAAAAAACATACAGTACAAAATATTAAAAACCTCTTAAAACAAAATTAATTTAAATTTGGCCCATATTAAAACTCCCATTTCAACCAATGTTGAAACAATGTAAAACAATGTTTCAAAAAGTGTGTGTGTGTGTGTGTGTGTGTGAAAGAACAAAATCTATATAAAAAAAGAAATCTATAAAAAGGGGTAAAAATGTTAATTAAATATAGGGAAACATAAAAATGGCTAATATGGCTAACTAAATCTATCACAAAACACTCTTAATTGACAAGTTAAATACTTATTCAGACCTGAGGCCCAGGTCGTCATCTGAGAAATTTTAATCGCTGCTGCACAGAACCTGAGAACATTATATCTTATAGCAGTATTAGTGTCTGCAAGCGGCAGGGAGGTATAAAATTGTCCTGTGCGACCTGGGTATTTATATGGAGTATTGATGAGATGAGGCTAGTACAGATATCTCTGTCGTACAGACACTGGAGGAGCATGACTTTGTATGTGCAAAGTCAAAGGGACATTACCTCTCCAGGTAGAAAATTTTCCTATATCAGCCTTCAAGGGCAGCCAAGGGGAGGGCATGACATCATGCCAGTGTAAAAGCTCTCCAGTGACTAGGTTACTTCGAGGTTGGTTAAGTATGTCATGGAGAAGCCGATTATCTGTCAGATTCACTGGCAATACTAGTTTCTCTTCAGATCATATAATTCTTACATGGTGAAAAGAAGGCAACGGGACTACCATTTCTAACAGAAACCTCAGCTTTAAACTAATTCAAGATTTCAACTATTTTATTATAAAGAGAAAGAGAAGACAGGAAGGGAGAGAGAGAGTTTACTAGTCCAATCAGAGGTATGGCTGACATGGGAAATTCAGAAAGTTTTGCTGTTAATTAACATGATTTTATAAACTCACGTTTCTTCTCTTGATAAACATCTTCTAGCAGTTGTTCCTGCTTTTCTATTTGACCTAGGAGGTTTTGGTGCTCAGTCTCCTTGCTCAAGCTCAGCTGCTTTAATTGCTCTCGGCTCTGTAGCAGTTGATGACGAAGCTTCTTTTCCTTGGTGTGTCTCTCCTTCACTTCTTCACAAAGCCATCTAAGTTTAGCCTAGAAGAAAACATATTCCTATTAAATATACTGGAAGAGAACTTTACCATTCATCAGATACAGTTCTATCATGTATACCTACTAAATTCAAAATCAGATAAGGGTCCTGTAACCCAAACCAAGGACTTTTTCAAAATCTTTATTTGTGAAGATTTTGGTCAAATACAGATGGAAGGTAGACAACATCAAGAACCATAAATACAGCATGCCTCACAGTTGGGTGCTACCGTAGTTTTCAGCAATTACTCAATCCGCTCAATAGTGGTGGTTTCTTGAGTGATTAAGGGTCTTGGCATAGCTCAAGGATATAACAGAAGAAATTTCAAAGGGCTACTGTGACCAGTTTACAAATAAGTCTAGAAAACAATCAGACAAAAAAAGCCCCTTTCAAATATGTAAGATTTTATTAACGTAGCCTTACAATAAAGTAGAATTAGTTCATTTTGTTCTGCTTCTTGTCTAGTTTAAATGGGAAGGCTGGTAATAATTTTGCAAGTCTGAAAGTACAAACTTCCTACCAGTATTTTTAACCGCTTGTTCCTTTACGGTGGGTCCTTCCTAAGTTTCTTTCTCTGATGATTAAGCCACTAAGCTTCTCTTGTCTGATTGTTTCCTAAGCAGCACTTCTCCCCAAGGTCATCCACACCAGGTAACCAATGCAGCTCAAAGTATTGAATTTATAATAGTGTAATTTGCCAATGACTATGACAACAGCAAAATGAGAACACAAATATTCTTTTTCTAAGTTACTTACAAGTAGCTAAGAAAAAGTGTTTACTTTTCAAAGGAATAAAATTGACATATGGTCCTCATCACAGCAGTTCCTAATGTTTCTAATAATAAAAGTTCCACAAATATTTCAATGTGCTTAAGTAATCTCAGCTGTTCAAATCATATCCTACAATCATTAGTTTCAGAAATAGGGCATCTGCCCTGTACTTCCTGTGGGAATGTAAATCCCACACATTTCTTCAATTCTTAATTGAGAGCCTAGAAAATAGGGCCAATTTATATAGTACCCTTAATAACAGGGCAAGATCGTATCACTTCCACATTTAACTGAAAAATGACATGTTTGCACAGTCTCTTGTGTCCAAAACCTCTGGCCCATACATAGACCATAAGGAGAAGACTTTCTTGTCTACTTTTTTAAATCAACATTTTGTATAAAATGTACAAATCACTTCTATTTATCCATTAGCAAATTGGAAAAGGAAACCAGATAAATGGGACAGATCATATACCCTTTTAATTTCTTCACTCAAAGTGTAAACACTGTAAAAAGTGCACTGCATAAATGCTGCAACACACTTTATGATTTTTTTATGCCACGATACTTGTGACTTTTGTCTATTTATCATTATTATGTTCCTCACATGAAAACATTATAAACAATTCCAATCAATATCTGTAAAGCTAGAGCATTTTAATAAAGTCCAGACATATTCAAAAAAAATTTTGTTACCCTGCCCTTCCTCCAAACCAGCTGCAACTCCATAGTCTGAATTAATGGCTCCCTTCCAAATGTCCTTGAAATTCCAAGAGGATAAAGTGGGTTCCTTTCAGAAAGGTCATTCTTAGAAATTTTACTGTGTATACAAAGTTCATTGCTCTGGCCCTCTAAAAGTAGGCACTGTATTTAATCTCTTCACAGAGTTCAATTGCAAAGGCAGGAACCCAGGCAGTGAAAGAGTTGATGGATAAAGCAGTATTTCTTAACAAAACAATTATTAAGTCAATTTGTTTTTCAGGTGCAAAATACAGTTTTTCAAAGGCCCTTTTATTTCATGACTAACCTACTAATAACTAAAGAGGACTCAACTGGCAGATTTATGAATCAATTACCACATCCCCTTCTTGATACTTAGTGCCTGGAGTTTCAGCATGAACAATCTGAATAGTGAGTCTGTTTCCTCTACTGCCCTTGTCCTCCAGTTCAAACTCTTATCTCCACTATTTATGGTGATATTCATTCTTGGTCCACGGGCATTACAAACAAACCCATCAATAACTTCAGGCAATCTTGCGAGCAAACAAATGCAATTTCACCCAAGTCAGTTGGTCAACAGTTCTCCTTTCATTGTGACCCTAATATACTATGAAGACAAGCCATGTGTCGTGAAGTAGAAAAAGCATTTCCAATTGAGAGAAGTTTAACATTATTAAAAGATACAAGATAAAGTTGCTTACAAAGTCACTGAACTAAAAAAAATAATGGTTAGATCTTAATAGGCAATAATGTCTTGATCTAATAAGCTAAAAAAAAGGAACCAACAATTATATAAAAAAGGAATCAGATTTCAAATGTCTCATAAAAGGTTTTGAGAAATATGTGAATTCAAGACAATTAAGACTAGGATTGGAAAACGAGGAATGAAAGGGACAGTGCCCTTTCAATACATATTTAGAATATAATTGAAAAGTGCTATCAGCATATACAATTTATCATCACAGAATTTTCTTTTGGAATGAATAGCTAGCTGCATTACAGCATTACAATTACCTTCCCAGTTATCTGGAACTACCCAATTATCTGGAAACTGTTTCATTCTGCTAGACCCGAGGAAACGCACAGGGGCCTCAAAATTGTAAACCTGTACATTAGATCTATGCCCCTCCTTCTTGGTTAAGGCACCTGGGAGGTGTCATCTGGATAGGTTCAAGCAATGGTCAATTCATCCTTGTTGGGGGGGTTTCTGGACCTCTCTTAAAGAGGCACTGATGTGCCCCCTCCTCAAGAAGCCATTGCTGGACTCTACCATTCTGAACAGTTTTTGTCCAGTCTCTCCCCCCCTCTCCTTTTTAAAGAAAGTGGTTCAGAAGGTGGTGGAGTTGCAACTCCAGAGGATCCTGGGGGAAACGGATTAGCTGTACTCTTCAGTCAGGTTTTAGGCCAAGATATGCAACCAAAATGTCATCAGTCCCACTTATGATCTCTGGTGTGATGTAAGTGGTGCATCCATCCTTACTTTTCTTGATTTCTCGGTGACTTTCAATATCATCAACCATAGTATAGCAATACCAATAACACTTACTGCTTCTTAGTGCTTTACAGCCCCTGGTAAGCAGTTTACAGAGTCAGCATATTGCCCCCAACAATCTGAGTCTTCGTTTTACTGACCTCGGAAGGATGGAAGGCTGAGCCGACCTTGAGCTGGTCAGAATCAAACTACTGGAGTGAGCAGTGAGTTACTCTGCTGCAGTATTGCATTCTAATTACTGTGCCACCACAACTCATATCCCTGTGGGCTTCACTTAGGGACTTGGGAGTGGGCAGCATAGCTTGTGCTGGTTCACCTTCTTCCTCCAAGGTTGATCCCAATCAGTATGGATAGGGAGTGAGAGGTTTTGGCCCTTGCTTTGTAGTGTTCCAAAGGGCTCAGGGCTCTCTCCGCTCTTTTTTAACATCTACTTTATTTATTTATTTATTTATTTATTTATTTATTTATTTATTTATTTGATTTGATTTGATTTATATTCCGCCATTCTCCCGAAGGACTCAGGGCGGTGAACAGTCAAGATAATATATGTACAAATAATCTGAAATTAAACAAAT
>JANHZT010002656.1:121539-133858 GCA_032468215.1 Stegonotus admiraltiensis | reverse complement strand
CCGGCAACCACAGCCACTCGGTCTTGGAAGGGTTGAGTCGGAGCCTGTTTCTCCCCATCCAGATCCGCACGGCCTCCACACACTTTAAGGGCATCATTGGGATGGTCAGGGGTGGAGATGTACAGCTGAGTATCATCAGCGTAAAGATGACACTGCACCCCAAAACCAAAAAAAATATTATATTTATTATAATAATAAATTATTATACCGCTGGGCAAAATAATCTGTCTTCATAGGATGAGATATCACCAATATGCTTATAATACACAGCTGTGTCTCTGTCCCAGGTGAAGTGAATGGTGCAGAGGATGTCCTTTTGGGGTGCCTGAAGGCTGTGCGGGCCTAGAAGGAACAATAAGCTTCAACCGAACCCTGATAAAATGGAATGGTTGTGGGTGAGCCCCAAATTCCTGTATCTAGGAATTTATCATCTCTGGTCTTGGATGGAGTTAGACTATCCCAGAGAGACTCAATGGGTAATCTGGGCATCCTCCTGGACTGATACTCCTGCTCAAACAGCAGTTAGCAGCCCTGGCTAGGAGAGCCTTTGCTTAGCTTTGTGTTGTGCACCAGTTACCCACTTTCTTGGATTTGAGAGGCTGTTGGCTTGGTCACTCATGCCTTAGTCATCTCCCTTTTGAACTAATGCAATACACTCTACATAGGACTACCCGTGAAAAGTAACAAGAAGCTTCAGCTGGTACAAAATGCAGCCATTGGGGTAATTTTAGGTGTCCAAATAAGGGTACATTTAACATCTCTGCTTCTGCTTCATTGGTTGTCAGTTTGCTTCTGGGTCCAATTCAAGGTGTTGGTTGTGGCCTATAAAGACCTACCTGGCATGGGGCTAGGCTACCTATGGAACAGTCTTTGTCCCATTCCATCAGTTTGCCCCATCTGGTCAGGCAGGGAAACCCCATCAACTAAAGAACTCTGACTGGTGGGGTCTAGAAAGTGAGCCTCCTCTGCTGTTGACCTCTATAAAATATTCTTCCACCCAGAAGCGAGGCAGACTCCCACTCTCCTGGCCTTCTGAAAAAGAGTTAAAAGATGGCTCTGCAGCTTCAAGTGAGGACCCCAAAGGAACACGCAGCCGTGAAGTTGGTTAGTTTCCTGAAAGCCCTCTTTTCACTTTTTAACTAATTTAATTCCTTGCCTCCTCTTAAAATTTTTAACTTTTATGCATACTGTTTTATATTTTAACATTTTATTGCACACTGCCCAGAATTCATCTTTGAGGGTGATGGGTGCTTCAGGAATGTGAAAAATAAATAAACAAACTCTACAACATTGCAAACTACATCCACAGAATGTAGTGAATATGCACCATTTAAAAATACAGATGCATATATAATGCTATGCATTAGTCAGCTTCAAAATTGAAAAAGAAAATTAGCACTTTACTGGATAAACCTCTAGCGTGCTTCTAGCTTTCTACAAAGTTAGATATCTGGCAGATTTATAGAAATGTTAAATATCTATATGGAAGGGCCAAATATCTAAATACATGAAAGCATTACTGGGATATATAGCGGAACACAACATGAGACACGAGAACTGTACATTGCCTCTTAATTACTAAGGAATTAATTCACATTAATTAATGCACCTAAATTTTAATTTAGATATTAAAAGATCTGCACTTACTTTTGTCTCTGCTAACCAGCGATGAGGATCGTTTGGTATCCCAGATATAAGTGATGTGGCCTAAATTAAAAATAAAAATGAAAATATGGATATAAGCCAGTTGTATTACTTAGGCATCCATATTTTAATATAAACATTTTGTTCTTTACATTTGCAGCTGCATAATATATTCTATAGTTTATATTTTTAATACAAGAGTAGGTATATTTTGGAGGAATATTTGAAAGACTGAAACTTTCTAATGTAACAATATCCAGTTTTACTTCTATCTCTAAAGACAGACAAATGAATTCCGGAATGAGAATTGTGCATATTCAGAAAGCACTAAGGAACATCAGATCAAACAGATTCCTAACCAACTTAGCTGACAATTTTGTGATCCAAAAGGTAGAGGAGGGAACTAGAGGAAAAACTATACTGGACCTAATTCTTACTATAATAGAGAAGAAGTGTTAAGAGTTGAAGTTGCCAGGACCTTGGGTGAGAGTGACCACATCTTACTGGAATTCAATATAATGCAACCACAAGCAATAGAATATAATCCAATCAGTGTCTTATACTTTAAAAGAGCCAATTTTAACAAACTCAGAGAGAGCCTAAGCAAAATTTCATGGATAAAAATCGTAAAGGGGAAAACAACTCAAGAAGTGTGGAAAACACTGAAAAATATGATCATAAAAGCAGATGACACTAAGCTGGCAGGAATAGCCAACACCCTAAAAAGATCTTGCCAGACTTGAACAATGAGCCCTATCCAACAAAATGAAATTTAATGTAGAGAAAAACAAGGTTTTATACCTGGGCAGGAAACCCAAAGTACAGATTAGGTGAAACCTGGCTCAAAAGCAGTAACTGTGAGGGACCTTGGAGTCCTAGCAGACAATCATGAGTTAGCAGTGTGCGGCAGCAGCCAAAAAAGCTAATACAATTCTTGGTTGTATAAACAGAGGTATAGAATCAAAATCACATGAAGTATTAGTACCGCTTTATAAAGCTTTAGTAAGAGCACACGTGGAATACCGGATCCAGTTTTGGTCACCACATTACAAAAAAGATGTTGAGACTCTGGAAAAAGTGCAAAGAAAAGCGACTAAGATTATTAAAGGTCTGGAGATTAAAACATGTGAAGAATGGTTGCAGGATTTGGGTTTGGCTAGTCTAGAGAAAAGTAGGACTGATGGGGAGGAGAAATGATAGCAATATTCCAGTATTTGAAAGGCTGCCACAAAGAGGAGGAGGTCAATTTATTTTCCAAAGCTCCAGAGGGCAGAATAAGAAACATTGGATGGAAACTAATCAAGGAGAGAAGCAACCTGAAATTGTCCTAACAGTGAGGACAATTAACCAGTGTAACAGCTTGCCTTCAGACACTGTGGGTACTTCATCACTGGAGATTTTTAAGTAGAGACTGGACAGTCATTTATCTCAAATGGTTTAGGATCGCCTGCTTGAGCAGGAGGCTGGCCTAGAACACCTCCAAGATCCCTTCAAGCTCTATTCTGATTCTGATTCTTTTTAACCATTGCAAACTTAGATTGTTCATAATACAAGGAGATATTTTAAAGTTATTTCTGAATTATTAGAGAAAATCTAATAGCAACTGAAAAAACTGTTAAAAATTATTTGTTCAAGTTTTCTATGTATTAAGAACTACCATTTTGAGAAGCTTGTAATATAATTACACATTTAGATAAAACCAATAGAACAAAATATATTAAAAAATATATAATATAATCTTCATGATTTAGTGTCCCAGGTTAGAAACCCTGGCCCAAGTTTACTAAGAACTTGTCACATGAAGACTACAGACACACCATCTGAACTACAAACACAACATGTAAGATTCTATTCCAAATTATAAATATATGATTCTAATATTATATTACCAAAAAAAAATCCATAATGGATCCATGCGCAGTAAAGAATTATGTTTTTCTCCCAGGCTAAAATGATATTGCTTGCAACTGGAGAGGTCACATAACATACCAGGACTAATAGGATGTCATTTGTTCCAAAGTCACCCAATTATTAAAACAAGTTCTGGCAATCTTAGAAAACAACATATAAATAGCAAATTGCATGTATGAAGATAAAATTTATCTTGGACTATTTACTGGAGATAAAGACAGAAAAATAGGTGACTGGAAAAATGATCTTATTAACTGTTTCTTCAAATTTTAATTGCTAACTAGTAAAAATATCATTTGTAGAGTGAGACAGTCATAGCTAAGATGTTCTCTTAAAATCAGACTACTTGCTATGTCTGGCCTCCACAGATGTGATGTTAGAACATGCCAAAAGCAGATATGATTAACAGTGAATTATAGTTAGGAACAATACACTATTTCTTAGAACCATGGAATAATATCAAGTGTAGTATTCACTTTGTTGTTTGAGGAAAAGTCTGCATTAGTAATAAGAAGCAACCAATTACATTTAAAAGAACTTCCATATGTATCTATGTAGATTGCTTCTTCTTTCAGGTCCCTTGCCAAAGACTTAAGACTGATAATTAGTAAAGAAGGCATTTATAATGCTGGCACTACAGTTACAGAATATTGTCCGCAGAGAATCTAACCTTGTCAGTGCAAACTGAAGATTTTTTTTTCTAGCTTTGTTCCTTACTTAATTATAAATATAAATTTCATGCTTCTTCAATAACAGCTGTCCTCTCTATTGAATTTACCTTGCTTCAGTTTTAAATTGTCATTCCATGTCATACTTTACTGATCTCACATTTTATGCCCTCATTTTTATTTTGTAACCCACTTTGGAATACAGAAATAATAATAGAATTCCAGGCATAAATAAATTAAAAGAACAATTGAGAGATAATTACTGTCATTTTCTCCATAGATTCTCTTGAAAAGGCTTGACAAGCTGCATCAACTTCACTTCCTATCATAGAGTAGATGGATTCATGTTCAGTTTTCAGGCTTTGTAGTTGATCATGAAGTTGAAGCCTTTCTTCATCCAACCTCCTTAGATGATCATCTTCACTATTTATTATTTTATTCTAAAGCAAACAATAACAAAATAGAAACAAGAAATGTATTTATCATGTATTTACAACTAAGTGCACCACAGTCACAGATAAAATACCCTAGCTGCCTACAGTAGCCCCACGGCAAAATAGGCGGCAAATAAATTTAACAAATAAATAAATAAGTAAAAACAGCAATTAATACCATTACAAACGAAAAACAAATGAAAATCCACAAAATAAAATAAGGAACAGTTTAAACAAAGGGCCCATGACATAGAATAAAATGATGATTTGTACACTGAAATCATTGTCTTCTCTATATTTTCAATATTGAAAAAAAATCTTCAGAAATATGTAGACACTACTTAGTCATTCTGTGATTCTGATAATACCCAATTATATGTCTGGAGACACTTTCAAATTTCAAATATAACTTTTAACAACACGATCCTCGCATCAACCAAGCCTCTTCAAGAGCTTTTTCTTTTAAATTTTAATTATATTGTTTGATGAAGAACGTGTGGACCATTAAAAACTTTCAGAAACTCCTATCCAGTTTGACTTCAGTGAAATTATTTTTTAAAAAACAATTCAATCAACAAAACACAAGATCTAAAAACACAAGATTAGGAAATCTAATCACAGATTTCCTGTTGCAAATTTGACAAAATTAAGAAAGCAAAGCTTTTCCCCTCAAATTAGCACTCTTTTATGGTCTATTTTCTCTTTCTTTTTCCCTTGATCTTAGGCCACACCCAATGAATTCATTTCCAAATAAATACAGTATGTAATAGTGGCAGGAAGAATGTTATAAGTCTGAATTACACTACAATTTCCATACACATTCTATGACATGTAAGAATTCTTCCGGAGGCATGTGTAGCCCAGGGAATCTATGGCTTCTATCAGCTTGTAAGCTAAACTATACCTGATGTCACGGCAAGAAATTCTTTCCTAAAGGGGACAAGCCTGTTTGCAAGGTTTAAGTTACCCATTCCCCTTTTAAATATTGTAATTATTATTATGGTTTGCTGCAGTCAGCCAGATGTTTAGACTGGATTTGGCCTTTTTATCCACTAGTTGAACCCTTCACAAGGAACAGGCAGATATTATTAGACTGTGTATATATCATTGCAGAATATAAGCTGTTCCAAGTAAACTTGCCTTTTGCAATTGACTGATTTTGTCAATGCCAATAGTGTTCAAGTGGTACCCCAGATGTTTTGGGATAGCATTGAAGGTGCTTATTACTAAAGATACTATCTTTGTTTTCTTTTGCCATGATAGTTCTACTATTTGCAGATGTTTGCTTTTTGTGATTTTCTCCACTTCTTTTTCTTCTGTTCTGCTGTCAGGTATTACCATCTCCACTATTCAAATTTCTGATTTTGCTTATCAACCTTTGCAAAATCTGAAGTGTTTATGTGGCAGTTGGTTGTCCATTTGAATCCTAAAATCCCAGAGCACTTTAGCTTCTTCATTTTCTATTAAGTTGTCTATGTGTTGTGGTCCCACCAGTTCTTGGTTGCAAGTAAGTGGTATTGCTTGCAGATTATTAAATCTTGAATGAAAACCAATATAAGTGTCCCAAGGTAATGTTGCAGGATCCAATCTGGGGCAGTCACCGGGACCAAAGGTTTAGTCTTCTGAGCTTTCGGACTTGTACTGGAGCCCATCCTCGGGAACTTCTCTCTAGCAGATTTTTAAATGCACCATTGTTGCTACTTTGTCATGTTCTTTATAGTCAAGGTGTCTGTGCGAACATCTTGAGCAGCTAACTAGGTAGTCTCTTCTATCTTTGCATTCTCTGTCTCTTCTGTCTTCTCAATTCTGACTTGGTGTGCATTTTTTCATAAGACTTGGTTTTGTGCAGCCAGAATTAGACTTCTGTCTCTTTCTCCATTTTCCTGCTCTTAGACATTGCCACATCTTCTTGCTATTTGCTTGTCCTGCTATTTTTAATGTACTGACCAATTAATACTTTGTCTTATCATTTCTCTTTTCTATTCTTCATTCGGTTTTCTTGTAGAGCAGTTTGTCTCTCCACTACTCAGTAAACATTTATGATGTATATAAATGGCTCTTCAGTGGATCTTCTTCACTGACCTTCAGATATTCTTCCAAAACCATTTCTTCTTCAACTGTCCAGTGTACTTGCAGCATTCCACACCCACATATTTTCCTTGTGTTAACACTGCTGTGCGGATGAAGGTCCTGCTTCAATGTCATTATTTTTCTGGTCTTTCTATCCTGAGCTTTTCGTTCTCTTTGGGTCAAGTTCACTATTCTAGCTGTGTATCTAATGACTGGAATTGCCCAGGTGTTCACTGTCTTGATGGTGTTTCCTCCACTGAGTTGGTATTTTAAGATCTTCTTCACTCTCATGCATATTCACTTCTAACCTTCTTCTTGACTTTAGTATGCTTGATATTGTCAGTTGATGGATGCCCAGGTATTTGTAGCTATTTTCTTCATCCAGACCTTGATGTAATTTCCATAGAGCATCTTGATTCCTTCAAATTTCACTACTTTTCCCATATAAGAGTTGAGGATGGCACATTTGACCAGTCCAAACGCCACTGCAATATTTTGGCTTATACAGACAGCGTTGAGTAGTGATTTTATTTCAGATATTTTCCATACAACTTCAGATTATCCATGCAAAGGAGATGGGATACCACAACTTGGCAGATGTTTTTGATGTTTGAGAGCTATGTCTTGACTTGTTCAGTACTGTTGACAGAGGAAACAGTGCAATGAGAAACTGTAGTAGTGAGTCTCCTCTGCTGTTTGAGCAGTTTCCTTTTTGCTCAGGTGAAAGGACCTTGTTTTCAACTAAATGATGTAGGACTGCATCAGCTACCATACCAGTTACAAATCTGAAAGTTATTAGTGGGAAGGTAATTGGCCTTTAGTTGTCTGGTGCTGTCCTTTTTTTAGGATTTATCAATTAGGTTTTGTTATTATATGATTCACTGGAACATTTGTAAAAATTATCATGTGCCAGTAATGAAAAATTGATGGGAACAGAGAGTTGAAAAAGTAGATGAAAATGAGCAGGTTAAAATATTGTGGGTTTCCAAATACAAACTGATAAAAGTCTTGGCTCATAACAGACCAGATTTAACTATGGTTGAAAAGAAAAATATATAGATAATTGATGTGACAATCCCAGGAGAAAATAGATAATACAAGAAATTGGAAAAATTTCTTTTGAAGATCTGAAAAACTAAAAAATAGATCATTATGGCATAAACCAGCTGTGGTGATCCCAGAGATTATTGGCAAATTGGATAGCATATATCAAAAATCTTAGACAACATTAGAAAATCTGCATGTTGACAAAATTGCCATTTATCAATTGCAAAAATCCACACTGCTTTGATCCACACATATACCACATTGATACATTACAACATCCTAGGATCTTAAGAAGAAGTCGATGTACTATATAAGAAGGCCAACACTCGTTAAAGAACTGGCAGCTGTGATTTTACATTTTTTTCTACAATAATAATAATAATAATAATAACAACAACAACAACAACAACAACCCAACCTCTTTCAAACAGCTCTTGAGAGTGTGTGTGTGTGTGTGTGTGTGTGTGTAACATAAACTTGATGGAGGTGGGGACATTATGAAAAATGTGGTTACATGTTTCACACAAAATATAATATAGTATTTTCAGTTCTGGACTGTGCCTGGAAGATCATGGTTCAGTTCTCCACTTGACCTGGAACTGTCTAATTTTCAATTAATCATTTTATCAATGCCAAGACTATCTCACAAGATTGTTGTTGCGAGGACAGACACTGTTTAAACTCCTCTGAGATTTTAATATGAATGCAAAAAACAAAAAAACAAAAACAAAAATCAGATTAGTAGAGCAAAAGAAATATCCAGATCTACTTACTGCAATATATCTGTCTGTTCAATTATAGGGGGCATATCTAAGGTTTCTAAGAGCTTCAGGCAGTGCCATGCAGTACTAACTCTCATCATGGAAATTAAGCAGCAGTAGTAGCTGCTAATCTGATAGCAATTAGACTGTTCCTGACAGCTATTTTCATTCGGAACATGAGAAACAAAGGTAAGAAAATTAAATACACTTTGTCTCTTTTAAGTATACAGTGGAATTCTAACCCATTTCCCCCTTTAAAGCAAGGAGAGAGAGAATAAGAAGCATAATCTATAATTTCAATATAGTTTCAGTTAATTCCACAAAAGCTGAGAATCTCTTGGTACAGCAACACTAAAATCCTGGATTTCTGATTTGGTGCTATGGATCAGGTCTCCAGGGATGATGAAAAAAAAGGGAGAAGCAGGACGGAGAGAAGAGCAGTATAGAAGAAATAATAGCAAGATAATGGTTGATGGTTTCTTTGTAGTTTGGACACACTGTCACTTCTTATTTATATATCAGATGGCTCTGCATTATGAAGTGTGTGGTGGAAAATGGCTGAAATAGACTAAAGGAGGATTCTTTCTTTCATGTTTATCACATGGAAATTATCAAAGATCCGATAAAATAACACTTTCTTTTTATAGTCTAATCCCAAATGTGTGTATGTATATGTGAATGTGAAAAATAATATTTATAAATTAAATATGAATGGCATGAAGGCATACAGAGGTGAACAGAATCAAAGTTGGATTCCAGGAAGGAATGAAAACAAGAAGGTGAGAAGGCTGAAATTAAGACATTCTGCTCAGAGGTGGGCTTCAGCAGGTTCTGTCCAGTTCTGGAGAACCAGTAGTGGAAATTTTGAGTAGTTTGGAGAACCGGTAGTAAAAATTCTGCCTGGCCCCGCCCTCATCTATTCTCTGCCTCCCAAGTTCTAGCTGATCAGGAGGAAATTGGGATTTTGCAGTAACCTTCCCCTGGATTGGGGAGGGAACGGAGATTTTACAGTATCCTTCCCCTGCCATGCCCACCAAGCCACACCCACAGAACCGGTAGTAATTTGAAACTCACCACTGATTCTGCTGCAGGCCATAGTCTTGAAGATTTCTAGAAGATACTAGTTTCAAATGAAATAGGTGACCAGAAAACACAGAGATATGGAGAGAAAGAGTCATTTAGGTGACATGGCTGGTACTGAAATTTATTTGATTGATTGATTGATTGATTGACTAATAAATAAATTCCCACCAAGCTCTCTTACTTTCAGCTTCTATTATATTTACAGTATTTAGTGCACTAGTGGTTCAGAGTTAAGTTGGCATTTCAGTAGAAAGGAAAGTTGAGCCAGAGTGGACACAGTTGACATGGAATAAACAAGTTAGCAAAGAGCCAACGTAATCTACACAGTCTTTAGTCAGCAAAAGTAGCAGCTATTCCAGGGAAGACAGGGTGGAAATAATTGTTGTTGCCATTTACTGTAGTTTGCACTTCTAGCTTTCAAAATTGGCAAAAAAAAATATACAGTCACTGGAGCTCTCTGTAAATTCTTCCATCCAGCAAATAAGCAGAACCCACAAAACAGGTCATATCCAATATCTGAAGATTTATTCCAAAGCAAAATTGTTTAATTTTACACTTCAGTGCTACAGTTCTTTCTCAGCTGACAGCTTTTGCCTGACACAAACATCTCACTCAAGACAGCTTAGTTTAAAGCATCAATATATGTTGGGCAGAAGAGATTGAAGAATTATATGCAGAGCATTCCTATCTTTGAATTTTGTCCATTAGGAAGACAGGATTTCTGCAATCAATCAATATAAGAGGAGGATAATGAGGATAAACTAGAGGGAATGATCTACATTTAGTCAAAATCCTCAGTTTGCCAGAGCTAGTACTAGCTCAAGACTTGGTAAGAACCCGACTCAGAGATTTCAAAGGCATTAAAACAAGCACATCTTTCCAATGGCACCCTACCTGAGTTTCAGAGTATTTCAGAGCAGAATATGTGCTGAAGTTTAAACTTCGATGGCAAGTTGCTGCCATTTTAAACTCTCAAAATGTACTGCTTGATACATCATTTAGACGTTGCACTAGGGAAGTTAACTAGTACTGTGGCACTGAGAAAAATCACCTCCTGCTAGAAAATTCTGCAAGTGTTGCTGCCACTAATAAAGCTGTACAGAGAGAGGTTCAAATGAGTGCAATTGTTATCTATGGAAGTAGCGATAGTAACTGCAAAGAAGCTAAGACCATCCCTCTCAATGCCTTTGTTAAAGTGCCATTATTGTTGGGACCAAACTGCTTTGGCATTTTTAAGAATGAACTATCTTTTTCATCTTTTTTACAGATCACATCAAATCAATAAAGCTGTGGGAAGTATGAGCAAAAGTTGTCAACCCTATTGAGAGAAGGAGAAACCCTTGGTTTTTCTAAATCTTTGGGCTAGCCTTGATACATGTTCTAAATTCAGCTCTACAATCTTTGTACTAGCATAACACTATGGCTACAAATGACTAAAATCAGTAGCATAAGATAACATCTCCTAACAGTTTTCAAGGAAAAGTATTCCCCTTCTTGTCCCTACCTAAAAACTACCTAATAAAAAGGCCAGGTAACTCAGTGCTTATCACAGCACATCATGAGGCACATCAAGTTCCAACATAAAAAGACTCTCGTATAACACCTTTGGCCTCATATCTATGGAAAGAGCATGTTAAAGCCCAAGCAGAGATAAGAAGTAGAATCATTTCAGGTTGGACCAGTTCCAAGGACAATAACAAACCCAATGTCTCCTGCTGGATCTTGGCAGCCCAAGTTCAAATCCAAGTAAGGGTATGGCTAGCTGATGAGAGCTTGAAATAGATCTATACTAGTCTCCCTTTATTTCTTTATCAGCAAAATATACCATATTTTTCAGTGTATAAGACCCACTGGAGTATAAGACCCACCTTAATTTTGGGGAAGGAAAACAAGAATTCTACCTCTGCCTACCAGCATTTGAGGTGGCGCCACCCTCCTCCTCCTCCTGCAAGCAAGAGGTGCCTCAGAGACTCGGCTGGGAAAGAGGGTGTCGATTACTGATAAGTTCTTTTCCAGAAAACTTATCAGGGTGCTCCTGCGATCTGCAGGGACTACTCACTTTCCCCCAGAGACCCCTCGCATGCTCTGGGGGGAGGGACAGAGCACAGCCTGAGGAACAAACCTCTTTGGAACGGTCAGAAGGGGGAATCTGCCCGGCAGCTTCGGGGAACAAGGTGGGCACCACAATTTGCAGCTGGTCACCCCTCCAGCCGCCCAGCAGGCAGCTTAGGGCAGGCAATGGTTGCAATGACTTCACTCCCCAGCAAAGTGAGGAGCCGCCGCTTAAGCCCTCTCTGCGCCCAGGAGCCGAGCGAGCCAAACAGGAGCTCCTAAAGTAAAACGCCCTTCCTTTCCAGCCACCGCTGCCTGGATTCCCCAATGCAACTTTCAGAGCCGTGTTTCAGGTGGTGGGCGGCCAGTTCCCCAGCAATGTGAGAAGCCGCCGCATAAGCCCTCTCTGTGACCAGGAGCCAAGCGAGCCGAATGGGAGCTCCTAAAGTAAAATGTCCCTCCTTTCCAGCTACCGTTGCCCGGATTCCCCAATGCAATTTTCAGAGCCACATTTCAGGCGGCGGGCAGCCAGTTCCCCTGCAATGTGCAGCGGGGAACTGGGAACCGTTTTGGAGTCGGGGAGGGGATTGTAGCGCTGCTGCCTGAAAGTGCTTTTCTTCCCATTGCACATTGCAGAGCTACGCGGCAA
>JANHZT010002656.1:91821-107159 GCA_032468215.1 Stegonotus admiraltiensis | reverse complement strand
CTATTGCTTAATGCATTGTAAGCCGCCCTGAGTCTCCGCAGAAGGGCGGCATATAAATCAAAGCAAAAAAAAAAAGAACTAAAATTATCACAGTGTAGAAAACCCACAATGGTTCAGCACATTTGATGGAACAGCCATGTCTTCAGTTCGCGGTGGAAGGTGAGAAGGTCGGGGGCTATGTCCACCTGACACAGATATGAATGTAATTTCTAAAGCTCTATCTCAACCATTAAATATTGTTATTCTAAATAAATGATTTTGCACACTGTGATCATTATATCTGAAATTAGACTTTGTAACTGAGCATTTCTCTAAAATGCAAAAGACTTTCGTACTCTAACACTTGTGGATATTTTTTGACCATCAAGCACACTAGAAAACCTTATTCATAAATCTTTAAAGTGGTGTTTTATATTCTCAGTTGAATTCAATAACAAAGGAAGGCTTTTATTAATTAAATGTAACTGGTAAGATCCATGGATTCAAATTCATTGACAGATGTGAAGAGACATTTAAAAACACTGAAATTGTTACCTTTAATCTTCAATAAATGTTATAAAATGTCTCACCTCTGTGCTAATTTTTTCCCTTTCAACAGTTGTAATTGCTTCCCATCTGGTTATAATATTAAAAGATACAGTCCTAAATAATGGCATCTTCAACTTTTCTGAATCATTAAAAATAATTATTTCTCCACAAAGCCTTGGGGATATTGTACATACAACTATAGTTTCTATGTAGTATTTAATAAAACAAGATTCAATGTTTAAGCAATGTATAGAATGTACATTAAATTAATTGAAAACATTTATCTTACATGAAAAAGTGACCTCTATTTTATTAGCAGTTCATATTTTTCATAAAGAGTAAGGCAAACTTTTAAAATTGAGATTATTTTCTTTAAAGCACATGGATACATAATTAATTCCTAGACATCAACTCCATGGTTAAAATCACAATAATCTTGTTATCTTCCAATGAAATATTTATGCAAAATGTATAATTCATACATTTTACCATTATCCACCAACTTATTTAATATGGCAAGAAAACAAAACAAAAAGAATCCTGTACCAAATCAGCCACCTCCCTGATCAACAAGAAATACAACAGACAATACATGCCAAATTGCAACTTTATTCATGGATATTTGTTTCAATGTAATTTTTTTAAAAAAAAAATTTCCGCTGACTTTGAAGCTATTATGGAACAGAAGCTAAATACTTAAACAAACAAAAGACAATGATATCTGTATTAGCTATTAGAACTATTGCCCAATCCATATTAGAACAATACCTTTATCATACCAACTTATATTTGGTAAACATTTACTTCAAAAACTCATAAATTTCTACACTTCTACTATGTACATACTCAACACATTGCTTTTTATTATTTATAGACATCTTTAATATAGCATCCTGTGGTATATTACACATTTCCCTAGGTGATGTCATACAAGAAACAATACGTTGAATTGGAAGGAAGCTTTAGATTAGACAACTTCGGAGGCATAAAATATTGTGAGCTTTGCTTACACCAGTGACATATTGAACCAAATCTGCCAAAGTGGCTGGTACTATCTTTAATATTATCAGGGAATACCACATCTGCCACAGAGATGACAAAGGGTGGCAACCAATTTTCCTCTTCTCTATATTAGTAAAAGGGTTATGTCATTAATCAAAGCAATGAAAGCCATCAAAGATCAATCTGTGGGTCCAACGAGAAACAACCATGGCCTAGATTAATTTTAAAAAGAGATAAATCATGTTACTTTTTAAGATCACCAGATATTATATAAAGGTTAATTCATGTGGATGGCCTTGTAAACTGTAAGACCATGGCTAAAACCCTGCAGTTACCCTTTAAATGTTCTCTGTCCTAAGCAGATGCCATAATTTCTGTGAAACTAGAATATAACCGCTATGCTTCCACTTTTATATCTGCTGATCCAGATTTTTTTGAAGGACAGTTTTTCCCTCACCCCCACCCCCAACCAGGTGAATGTTTCCTTTCCAGCAATCACTTGGGCAAGAGTGGTACATTCACCTTGCAGACATGTTCAAACTACCCAAATCATGATTGCCAGATCTTATTCTCAACTGTGGCTTGGCTGGGTAGAAGTTAGGGCAAGGCGTAAGATTTTGAAAAAGATTTTGATGTCCCCAACTCTTTTAGTCTTTTGCAGGGCATTAAAGACTTAGCTGTTTCACTAGGCATTTTGGGTCAGATGGATAGATAAACTCTGCTACTACTGATGGGAAATGAGATCATTGTTTATCTTTGGGTGCCAGGCGATTATGTTTGTTGGATTTGTATCTTTTAATCTGGTAAATCACTCAGAGCTACTTAAGTAAGGTGGATGGCTTTATAAATCAAATAAAGACTGTGGTTGCTTAGTTATGCATTAGTATAAAAATCAGGACAATGGCAAAGCAAGAGAAATGAAGGGGAACTAACAATATGTGGACTGAAGATGTTCAAATTGCTTTTATTGAAGATGTTCAGATTACAATCTACATGACTGGTTTGATGGCTTCAGGATGAGGCTAAGATTGCCTAGCAATCCTCAAGGCAGTCATTGCTACAATCGGAATCCTTCATAAAACAACAGACAGAGCCTAGTTGGTCTTCTCCCATTATTTATTTTAGAACTGTCCATGCAGACAAGCTGCCTCACTACCACCAATCTGTTTCTTGTAATTTATTTCACAATAAAGAAATCTAGAAAAACCTGCAGCTTTTGCAACAACCACATAAGCCATTGTACTTTTAAATTTAAAAAAATATTAACAAATCTTTGTGTTGCTCAGGGACTACATACCGAAAATGCAGCAATCTAAAACTAAACATAAAAATTTTGTTTTGAAGCAAATGTTCAGACATTAAGACTCTATTTTTAACATGCAGAACATTAAACACAATGTACAAACACAGGATTATATAAGACCACACGCAGAATTCCCAGGAAGCTAAGGAAAATCAAAGCGTTTTGGTGTAGTAATGTCCAATTTATCTAATTTATTAAATAGAAGTTAAATCTGAAACAAATCAACTAATTGCAACCATCCCTAATTGTTTTGCACAGCCATTATTTTCCATATCATTGCAATTACAAGGAGAAAGAAATGCAGGACAACCTTAAGAAAATGTCAGAATATGTCAGGAAATTTAGAAAATAAAATGATGCATGGATATGTCTTTACTTCAGCATAATAGCAATTGCTATGTCAGAATCCAAGAACATATGGTTCCAGAATCCAAGAACTCACTCTTCAGTAATTGGATTAAAAAGTCACTATTCACTATAATTTTAGATTGTATGTTTGCCGATGAATTTTGAACAGCAACATATAACTGTGTCTACCTTCACACTGACACCTATAATAAATACAATAAATATGAATGCTACCCATTATTCTATAACTTCTATTTACTGAAAAGTAATCAAATAAAGCATCATACCTCTGAATAGACTTTCAAATATATACTTAAGTATACCTTGAAATAAATGTTTCAATAGAGCTTAACTTTCTATCGGATATATATTTCCCACAAGTCATAATATTAGGTAGCTGCAGTTTTAGGATATAAAATAATCAAACTGCAAAAGTAAAAAAACCCCATTCTTTCAATATTTTTTTTTAAAAGAGTAAAAAGTCAAAGTAATGTTCTGTTTACTAATGGGAGAAGGTGGCAAAAAGATGGCAGCGCATGGAGCATGGAGTTGCTTAATTTCTTATTTCCATCTGTCTTTATGCAAAAAAGAAAAACAAAAAGCCTAACCTATCAAAAGCAGCACAGTGGGAGACAGAACAGGAATGGAGATCCAAATAGATAAGAAATCGATAAAAGAACACCTATGCGCTTTAGACAATTTCAAATCACCAGGACCAGATGGTTTACATCCCATGGTTCTGAAGGAGCTGGCAGATGTGATTTCAGAACCACTGAACAAAATCTTTCAGAGCTCCTGGAGCACTGGGGAACTGCCAGAGGACTGGGAAAGAGCTGATGTGATTCTAAGCTTCAAGAAGGAGAGAAAAAAAAAGGGAAACCTGAAAACTAGCTTGGTATCAACACCTACAAATATTCTGGAAAAGATAATTGAGCAGCAGATTTGTGAGCATCATGAATAAAACAAACACTAGAAACCAGCATGGGTTTTTTTAAAAAACAATCATGCCAGACAAAGCGTATTACCTTCTTTTGATAAAGTGACTAAAGTGACTAAAGTGGTGAATCAGGGAAATACTGTAGATATAGTTTACTTGGACTTTAGGCGTTTGAGAAAGTAGACAACCACCCAGTTCTTGACAAAATAGAACAATGTGGGATAGACATTACCAGCACCAGACAGATTCACAGTTGGCTGACCAACCACACTCAGCATGTAGTCCTCAATGGAAGTACTTTATATGGAAGGAAGTATGCAGTGGACTATCTCAAGGTTATGCTTGGGCCCAGTGCTCCTCAACATCTTCATAAATTATTTAGATGGGGGTAGAAGGGGAACTCATCAAATTTGCAGACCAAACCAAGCTAGGGGTAATTGTGAACACTTTGGAAGATAGATTCAAGATTCAGAAGGATCTTGACAGAGCTGAGCATCGGGCCCTAGGCAACAAGATACAGATCACTGATGAAAAAAGTAAGGTCCAGCACTTAGGCAGAAAAACTAAATGCAGGCTATACAACAAGCAGTATCTACTCAACTGTAGTAACTGTGAGAGGGATCTAGTGGATCACCAGTGGACCTAGTGGACTACCACTTAAATATGAGCCAGCAGTGTGCTGCAGCTACCAAAAAAGCCAATGCAGTCCTAGGTTGCTTTAACAAAGGGATAGTAGCATCAAGATCATGAGAACTGATAATATCACTCTATATTGCAATAATGAATCCACACTTGGAATACTGCATCTAGTTTTGATCGCCATGATACAAAAAAGATGCTCAGCCCTTACAGAGAAGAACATCAATTATGATAAGGGGTCTAGAGGCTAAAGCGTATGATGAATAGTTAAGGGAACTAGGTACGTCTAGCCTGGGTGTCAGCAATGTGCGGCTCCCAAGCTGCATGTGGCACTTTCGTCCCCCTGCTGTGGCTCCCTGCCAGCTGGCTGGCCCTGCCCCTCGCCCTCCCCTCCCAGTCACTCCTCATGTGGCTTGAGAAGGTAAGGGCAACAGCGGGGATGGAGACTCACTCCATATTCCAGACTGGGAGGGAAGAGCCCCTGTACTTGCCTCTCATCTCGTGGGCACTTCTTCTGGTGCTTCTTGGTGCTGAGCACTCATCACTCAGGGATACTCTCCGCCCCAAGACATTGGCCCAGCCAGGCTGTGGCTGATGCTCCACGTCGTAATGGGCTCCAAGAGGTGGAGGGGACACCATCTCCCCCATTGTGAAGCACGCTAAATTTAAGTGTGCTGCACAAGGTGCTGCAAGAGCAGTGAACAGGCCATGGAGCCTCATATGGAACAGACGTCAGATCCCAAATCCTACCAGATATGACATGCTACTTAATCTGAAAAAAATGATGCATGACTGTTTTTCACTCTTATGACCAGCATTGCTTCAAAGCACAGTTTTTCTTTTCTGATGGGATTAGACACTAGATCATATACAGTTGATGACATCTACACTATGTGGATTTTAATTATTTACTTTGATGATATACGTCACTTATTAAAACTACTGATAAACTCCCATCATATGTTAGTATACAGTGTAATTACTAACAGCTTATATATTCACTCATACTATAAACTAACTGTTGATAGGGCCCATATACTGTACATAGTAGCTCAGCAAGACAGTCAAGAATTTTTTTGATAAAGCACAATTAAGAGCGGTTACCATCTCTGTTTTATTTAAAAATAGAAATGTTGTTAATTCTCTCCTAATGTTGCTTTGACTTATGTAAAAGTCAGCTTTGAACACTTTCAGATGATGGAAAAGAAACAGATTAAATCAGTAACAACCATTGATGAGGGAATACTTGGAATCCTGATGAATACAAATGACTCATGAAGGTTAATGAGGTTCAACATGACTTTAAAAGAATAGAATGAATATATTTGGTATGTACAGAACATTCTCCAATTTGTCCAGATAACTTTTCAAAGGTACATTAGTGCGAGCTAAATTAACTTTTTTTATTATCGATTATAAAATATCTCTTTCTTCCCCAATTAACTATCACATATCCTTAGTCCTGTTCAAGAAAAGTTCACACAATAAAGTAGACAAAAGTGAATATCTCATCAGAAATATCAGTCTTTGCTTTTTATAAAGAAAAATAAAGACTTTAAACAAAACATAGAATTGCCTGAGTATTTTTCTGCAGGGCTTTAAGATAGTTTGCATCCAATCAAGCCTGTGCGTGTATCATAATTTTACTAGTTTTCTTTCAGGAACTTGCCTCATTTGTATTTTAGAGTATAGATGGCTAAGATGAATTAAGCCTGCCCATTCCTATTATAATTCAGAATTGCATAAACCTCAAAACTGAATATGAAATGGGCTGAATATCCCTATCCAATTAAAAAGTCTGTAACAAACAAGTCTGTAATCAGCCCAATTCCCATTAGACGTTTTGAACAAACCACAACTAAACCATCAATGATGGCTGCTTTTGCCTAGAGCAAGCTGAGAGATCCAGTCCACAGAATCTCAATTTTAAATCTGAACAGCTTCATTATCTTGAATGTCATATAAAATAAATTGATCAAGCCATTCTGAGGCAGATCCTAAACTTTTCCAATCATCCATAGAGCAAGTTTACTCATCTTGCTCATCAACTCCATCTGGAAAAAGCAAAGAACAATATTACATTTGCATATGGAAACAGATTTGATGGGATGCTATTTACTGTTGTAGTTTTAGTTTTCAAATTCACAGTCTTTTATGGCCTAATGTTGCATCAAGAGTGAAATTATCCTCAAAGGATAAGGACAGGAAGTAAAATATGAATTGCATAATGGTACAGGGGACTAGGTCTATGATTTCAAATCTACAAAAGAACAGGTTACCTGCTATGAATATTTTTATCTTCAAATCGTACAGTAAAATTCCCAGAAATTCTTTGGGGTTGTAAATGTAAAAAGTGATCAGATCCCAAATTACATTCCTAAAAAGAAAATCTGTTTTCCTCTCGTAAAGTATAGTGGTACTCAACTGCTTTGAAACTCATGGAATTTGGTGCTCCAACACATTTTGACATGAATATTTTGCCCTGGTACTCAACATTTGCTTGGTAGTCAACACATAAGCTAGAGCTTGTCATGTTGTGACTCACATTATTCCTTATGGGAATTGTGACTCACTACATTATTCCTTATGGGAAAAATCTGTTTGGTACTCATAGTTTTTGGTACTCATTGCATTTTCCAGATCTAATTAACCTAAGTACCTAAGTACCTAAATACCTAAGTACCACCCTGGTTAAATACAAATGTCAGTAGAATACAATAGAAAGTGGGACAAGTTGTTTCAGATAGCTGTTGTATCTTCAAATTTCTTGTTAAATCTTCTTTGAGGGAAAATAAATATTTCATCATATTCAATTTTATTCCTTTAATGGGAAGCAAGATATTAAGCAACTATGTTGTATCTTAATTGCTTTCCTACATGCTCATTTATTTTAGAGTTGTCTTTATTATTTATTATCATATTTATTATCAGAAGCTATAGCTTCTGATATAATTATGATTATAAGAGTATTTTATTTATTTTTATTTATTTTTAATTCTGCCTTTATTATTTATATATATAACTCAAGGCAGCAAACATATCTAATACTCCTTCCTCCTCCTGTTTCCCCCATAACAGCAACCGTGCAAGGTGAGTTGGGCTGAGAAAGAGTGACTGGCCTAAAGTGTTGGTGCCTAAGGTGGAACTAGAACTCACAGTCTCCTGGTTCCTAGCCTGGTGCCTTAGCCAAACTGGTATCAAGGAAATGAAGTATTATCTTTAGATGCTGTTTCTTTATGCTCTTCAAATATGCTCAACTGAAACCCCTTTAAAATAACAACTTTGTTTAAATTTATCATCCAATTTAATAATTTTATAATAAGTATGGCATAACTATTATATGAGATTCATACTAATTGTCAGTCATAGTAAGCAATCATCTCAATTTATCTATAATTTTAGTCGTATCTTCTAAATAATGTCTTTTCTATATCAGTGCTGGGCAATTAATTTTCCCAAGCAGTCACATGAGACTCTGGGACTCTTACAGAAAGCAGCCATTCTCCAGGCTTCCTCTCCACCATCGCTGTGCCACCACTGCTACCCCTCCCGCCACAGGCCAGACAGGGACAGTCGAAGGATCACATATGGATCCACAGACCATGAAAAGCCGATGTATGCTCTACGTCAACTGAATAAATCTATTTTGGAATTTGAAACATTCTTTTCAAATATACGAGTGACCAAAGAGTACCCATTCAAGGACAATTGCTAGAAGTAATGCTTACAAAAAACTGAGACAATTTAAATAGTTTTGTTTTTCAGAACAAAACTGACAAGACTACATGCAATGCCAGAAGCATAATCCCTTTAATAGTGGCAGACTGCTATGACATTTTATTGTTTAAAGCAAATACATTGCCAAACAATAATATGCAACTATCTACCAGTCTAATGTCAAATTCTGCACTTAGTGTAACACCCATCCTGTGGTTGGGAATTCAAAGCTAGCTGCAAACTATGTTGTTTCTCTCTGTCATATAATATATGTGGGTATGTGGCAGTGGTGGGCGTGACATGGCTTGGTGGGCATGGCTTGGTGGGCGTGGCAGGGGAAAGTTACTGTAAAATCTCCATTTCCACCCCACTCCAGGGGAAGGTTACTGCAAAATCCCCATTTCCTCCCGATCAGCTGGGACTTGGGAGGCAAAGAATAGATGAGGGCGGGGCCAGTCAGAATTTTTACTACCGGATCTCCGAACTACTCAAAATTTCCACTACCGGTTCTCCAGAACTGGTCAGAATCTGCTGAAACCCACCTCTGGTATGTGGGTGTATGCATAATTTTTATTTATGTATTTATTTCCGTAGTGTTTTTGTAGTGTACATTGGATGTGGTGACCTTTTGAGAAATGTATGCAACAAACTTTCATTTTAATGTATGCCAATTAGTGTACATTTAAAGTGACAATAAAGTTATTCTAAGTCTAAGACCCTGAAATCTTTTTGTGACACCACAGCATACTGGCATCTCTCCACTGAGCAACAAAGAGTTACCTTATGAAGTAAGAATTCCCTATTTTTCTCTTTTCCAACAAAACAGCACAGAAATAGTTCAACTGAAATATTTCCCAATCTGATCACATCCATTTGCCTGAAATTATGATGTCCACAGTCCACTGCTCCTCTCCCCATTTTTTAAATACTGTAGCGCTAACCTCTGGTTTACCCCAACACTAGCCAACACTATCTCACTGATCATCATGTTATACCAAGTACTCAAATTAGACAACCTTCCCTTTCAAATCTCAAGAAAGGGACACAGTCTGGGCAAAAAAGAAGTCAGTGAGAATCTTATAATTGATTTTTGTTGGTCAGTTCCATTGTAACAGATGATTTTGTCACTCTCAGCTGATTCTCCCAGTTTGTTTGAGTTACTCTCACTCAGAATCAAAAGAAATTGCTCACAATTGCCAGGAAAAGAAACTTAAATTTTCTGCACATGTGGCTTGACAAGCAGGAAACTGTTCTGTCACTACATATTTTCTACAGAATTGTGTTGGAGATTTTTTAATTTTGACTTTAGGTCATTGCTACTCAGAGGCTTGACCAATACTAAGTCAAAGCTATATCACTCACAGGTATCAACTGGTTAAACATATGTCTTAAAACTGTATTTATTAGATAATGGAAGAATTATGTCTTTATGGTTAATAGTTTGGTAATTCCAGAAATTATACCCAGCAGGAGATAAGTTATACTTAGAGCTACTGGCAGTACTTAACTGAAAATAAAATTTCCATTAAGTCATGTTCAAATAGTGACTACTTGGACACATCTATCTGTTTTTTTTATCAATAATATAGAACCGATTTCCCACTGCCTTTTTCATTGATTGATTTTTTGATCTTCCAGTCTAGTCTATAGCCCCAAGTAGCCTCCCATTCAAGTACTAACTAGAGCTGACCTTACTCGGCTTCTTCAAGATCAGCTGGATGCTGTGTCAGCTGTATTTTTCACAAATAAAAGCCTTCATATTTAGTACTGATGGGAATCACTACTTTCATTACATGACAGTCTTGCATTGACATAAGAACCATGTACCATGCTACTCAAGACTGTGACAAGACTACAAATAAGGACCTATATGAATGAATGCTGCCCAATATTTCTACTTGTTCTGCCGTCCAAATTCCCTAGAGATATCAAAATAAATAACATGGAAAGGGAAAGAAGACAAGGCTAAAACCCAACATACTGATTTCACATACATAATTTTTTTCTGTTTGTTTCTTTACAAGGGAAGCAACAATGATGATGTTTGTAAGGCAAACTTTAGCACACATACCTCCCATTTGCAAAGTAAAAGTCCCTAAAGTTATAATGTAAGAAAAAGTTTACCTCCATTTGCATCACAAGCTGCAATTTCTCTTTGTCTTTGCGCTCAACACATCGCTGCAGCTCCTCTATCTCTGACATTACAGCACTGTGGTTTAATTGTGCTCTTAATTCCCAGATCTGTTTCTCCATCTCTTGCTTCTCGGGATCAGACCGCTCAACAACTGGAACACATGATACAATTTAGGATCAGACCAAACCAAAAGGGAAAACAAGACTTCTTCTAAGCAGAATTTTTCTATGGAGCAATACAGTTAATGGAACATTTAAACATATGTTTCAACATATGCGTGTCTATACTCCATCAACTTGATTTCCTTTTAGTTCCATGCTATTGCCTCCTTTGAATGACATTTTGGAACATAATGGAAAAACTGATTTGGGACACTGCAGATGGGGGAGTTGCCTTCCTCAGAAGCCATCTCTAACTCCAGGATAAAAATTAGCTTTTTAAATATTCACATTCACCTTTTTCTAAATCAGAAAAAAAGAGAAAGAGCTAGTACATTAATAAAAGCAAGGCCCAGAACATATCTCTGCCATGTTTCTCTAGGTGAGACAGCTCCAGAGAGATATTCCCAAGGAGGGATATTTTTAAATCTAATTTGAAAGAGGCATTGAAGACGAGAAACAGCAAGCTTTTGTCAATTAAGGATACCTTTAGTTCCCCCCCCCCAAGTTTCTGCTTGAGATCAAATCACAACTGAACTGAAATTAACAAAGGATGCAAAAAGGGAGCCTCTGTGCTGTGAGAATAATTTTTTCCCCAGCTAAATAGCAAAGGACCAATTAGTAGTCCAGAGTTGATTAGCCCCTCTAAAGCTGCCCTGTTTCTCAATGAAGATGTTTTCATTTTCATATATAGAAATATATAGTACAGATATAGAACAGAGAAAGATAAAGAAATAGGATTTTAAGACATAGTGCAGATAAATAGTAATTTTTGATAAACCAGTAATTTTTTATTTTAAAAAAATATCTGCACGCTCCTCCCTTCTCAATGCCAGGATGACATAGCTGCCAGAACCACAATGTTGGACAGGTGAGGGAGGAGGGGAGAAGACAAGACAAGATGTCTACCTGTGAGCTCTGCAGACACAGGCCTTGTGAGGAGCCAACAGAACAAACAGAAGCCCCAAAGCCCTGCTCTAAAAGATGCAACAGGAAAGGAGGTGGTAGCTGCAGAAACTGGGTTGCGTAGAGCATCTTTCTTTCTTTCCTCAGACCTGATCTGAGATCCCTTTTCCCCTCAGCTGGAACCCTCCTTTGAAGGAGGAGAAAAGGAAACCAGGAACAATTCAGCAGAACAGTAAAGAAGCAGAAATAGAAAAAGGAACCAAAAGATAAAGGACCAAATGAACTCTGTAAAAATTGTAGAATAGATCTAGAAAGAGTGCCAGGACATATATAGTTGTATATAAGAGAAATATAGATATTAGCAATACAGGAATATACAGTATAGATATAGAACATAGGATTATAGATAAAGAAATAGGATTTTAAAGTATAGTGCATATAAATAGTCTACAGAAAATAGATGGTGGAACTACAATATACCAGGAATACTGATTTACGAATAGGGAATTAGTATAAACTAAGAATAGGAATACGGCATCAATATACAGTAGATAGAATATTAGTAGTAAGGTATTAGTTTTCTAAAATAGCTGAAGGCATTTGTAATTTACAATTCCCTTTTTGTTCACTATTTTTGGTTATTTTTTTAAAAAAAGTCTGCCCTAGCCATGAAGGGAAATACAAAAACAAAGCAATTGTACCAGTTTCCATTCCTTTTGTGATGAGTCTGAGTCAATCTGATCATTTGCAGTTCAAAAAAGTACCCGCAACATACAATTTGCTGATTGTATTAAGCAAACAAATGGGTCTATGGTTGGCAGGGTCTGGACTATTTCCTTTGTTTTTATAAAAAGAGATGATAGTGGCATGGCTCCAAACAATATAAAATTGTGCTGAACTGCTAATACGGGTAAATAAGACAGCCAGCACTGGAGCCCACCAACCCTTGTTTTCCCTTTAGTAATTCTAAGGGTAAAATTTTCTGCCCAGAGGTCTTTCAAGTTTTAGCTGTATAATAAGGACCTTGACCTCAGCAAGCTAATCAGGAAGAACACTTCAAGAATCAGCCACAAATGGATTATCCAGTGATTCCACTGTGAAAATATTCTGGCAATAGTTTTCCCATGCCTCTCAGGTAGCTGTTAACTAAGTGCCAGAACCAAGCATGGTTTTTAAGCTTAGCAGCTAGAATTAAATGCCCCCACCTGAATAGGACAGTCGCAGCCCATAATCCAGTTTCAGCAGATCTGAGGGACTTCAGATGCCTAGAATAAATCCTCACAGCAGCCCTGAAGATTTAGGGAATCTAACTATACTGATCTGTTCAATGCCAAATGAAACAAAGGCTAAAATCTACCAAGCATAGTTGATTTATTGCCTCCATCTACTGCTGTATGAGATCTTAGAATGCAACCATACAACTCTTCCTCACATGAATAGCAAACAGAAGTCTCTTCCATAGTTCATACATACACTTTTGTCTGCCTCTCAGTTTTTATTATATTTCTATAGCAAGAGATGCAAAGAGTAGATTATGAGATACTAGCAGGCCCCATAATCCTTCAGCAGCCTATAACATATTAGCATTTTCCACTCATTTTTTCTCTCAAAAAGTTACACAATACATTTTCCATAACTTAAATTGTGTCTCCTTTATCTCTCAGTAACCAGTATTTAACCAGTATTTATACCATTCCAAGAACTAAGATTTTCTCTTCAGAGTAATGGCTACCAAAGGTAGAAGGAAAAGTCCTACCTCTTTGCTTCCTCCTGTCATCCTGCTGCTCATCTAGATTGCTTTGGTGATGCTTAGAAACCTGAGATATTTGATGTTGCAGAGTCAAACGGTCCTCTTCTGCTCTAAGAAGTTGGGAACGAAGATCTTCAATCTAACACACACACATACATATACACAGACAAGTGCCAGCTTTTTAAACAAGCTAGAAAATGATTTCAATCAAATCTGGCATTGTATCTTCATGGATGTTATTAAATCTTTAAAGTATAGAAAGGCACAAGCAAAATGAGACTCTTATCTATTATCCATGAAGTATAATTAGTAATAAATGAAATATATGCAATATTGATAAATATTCCTTATTTATTTATTAAATTTATTTGCCACCAATCTTGCTGTGGGGCTACTCTAGGCGGTTTACAATAATAAAAAGGAAGAAAATGAAAGGAGTGTAAACCGAAATAAAATAATAACAGCACCATAAAATAAACAATGAAAAAGAACACAATGAGAATACTTCAATATGATAATAATCATATGTCATGATGTCATTAGACACTGAATACTGCTGTAGCTATAGCATTTGACTTGGAATATAAGAGAAGGAAATAGTAAAGAGCATGAATTAATGAATGAACTCAAATGAAAGAAATATAGATTTACTATATGTTTGTGAACCTAAGAAAAAGGGAATGGATATAACAGATCTGAATGACAATGATATAATGTTACAGAGTGGAGAAACTGGAAGTGTAGGTGTCCCAAAGATACTTTTTCCAAATGGCAACGGGACTTGATTTTTTTCCTTTGGAAATGTTGCAGTTTTGAAGAAGCTTCTTGGATGAGAAGCAAAACATTTTCAAAGAAAAAACTAAGTCCAGTTGGAAAAAAGCACCTTTGGGACAACCATGACCTGGATGATTGAGAATCTCCATAGATATGAAGATGTACATTTAATTATGATTGAAAGGACTAAAATACTGTATATGTCCGAAAGTATGATTTTATATTATCCAGATAGTTCTGGTACATATAAAAGCAGAAACTCATACATTAGTAATAATTGTATATTATGCTTCCGTTAACAGTAATTATGGAAAATGGATGAGTTTGGGGAAAAATTACACCACAATCTGAATGAATGCAATCCAGAGGACAAATTTGTTCCAAGTGACATGAATGCATGGTGGGGACAAGATGAAAGGGTAAAGAAAAAGTTCCAGGGTTTTTCAAACACATTAATCTACCATTTATATAATAGATAGTCTGTATGGGCTTGAGAAAATGCAAAAAAATAAGCGAACAAACAAAACTAAATCGAAAACTCAAACCAATTAAGATTATGAAAGCTTTTGTATGACCAGAGACAGTCCATCTTTCTGAAAACACAGCTTGTTTTAACAGTATCAATTAGAGCAAAGAACAATTGCAATGTAGAATAACTCCAAGGAACAAATGCTTTGAATTGCAGCAAACTAAAATGTAAGAAATTAAATCTGCAAATGACACATGCACTGGTATTCTGTATGGTAGCTTTCTGCAATCCTCCAAGAATGTACAATCCTGTACATTCTAGTCCAAAAATGTACAGTAGAGAACTATTGAAAATGAAATACAGAGAGCTGATTCAAATCCCCATGTAGTCATGAAACCAATTTGGTGATCTCAAATCAAATGCTCTTTCCTGTTAAAGAGTTCCATGCTGAAGGACAAAGATACAAAATGCAAAATAATAAACTAAATCCTTTTTTAGGGACACTTTCTTTAAAAAAACTGGAGAACATCTTTGTTGGTTGGTGCCATCTCATAAGGCAAAATAAGACCACCACCTTCTGTTATATATTTCTATGCTTTTTTTTTGCTTTGATTTATATGCTGCCCTTCTCCGGAGACTCAGGGCAGCTTACAATGCGTTAAGCAATAGCCTT
>JANHZT010002656.1:70864-83024 GCA_032468215.1 Stegonotus admiraltiensis | reverse complement strand
GCCTGGTGAGATTTGAACTTGCAGTAATTGCAAGCAGCAGATGTTAATAACAGTGTTTTAGTCCACTGTACTACCTAGGCTCCTATCGGTTTATCGGTCTGCTATTGATTTGCAAGAGGGAATGAGTTGTTTGAATCTTAAGCATATCGTATTATTCATTAGAATTGTTCAAACTATTTTGGGTTGTTACTTGTGAAAGGTTTTAACTTGCTGTTAGTCTCTCACAGGTTCATTTGCAAGATAGCAGCCAGATAAATTGTTAAAATAAATTAAACTACGATATTCATGAAGAAGATGTTAAACTCTGTCTGCCATCCTGTCATACATATAAACTGTACTTGCAGTTGACAACCTGAGAATGGAAAAGAGGTGAGACGAAACAGAAGGGTGTTTTTTCCCCACATACGCAGTATTCCTAATGAGAGGAGAGAGGAAATTGAAATGGACTAAGAAGCTGGCAGGAAAAGAGTTGTTGGGACTGGTGGGAGGAGGAAGACTAGCAACCAACAATTTAATTATACAGTTGCAGACACCAGACAAAACATTAGTTCCTCAGTGATTTAAAATCATTGAAGACAGGTTGGCAGAGAGGTTACTACATAGGGAGCACTGAACCGAGTGGGATCAATCTACCAAGCATAAGTGCCCAAAGTTAGAGAAGAGGACCATAAGGTCTATGAGGATTGTCTGACTGACAGTCACATTCTAACTGAAGCTCTTGATTAACCCTATGGGGAATTTAAGGATACTTAAATTCCCACTTAAATGCACACTTAAGAATAGTTGAAGATCCCAAACAGAAATGTTAACACTGAACATTTCCCGAACAGAAACATTAACACTGCAGGAAAAGAGTCGATAGTAATAGTAACTGAATAGTAAAGCAATCTGACCATATATCAATGTACTGTATTCCACTTTCTTCTGAAATCAGCAAGAAGGGAAAAGGATCAGTTTGTATGGTTTAGCTGAGTGACACTTGCATAATTAGTCTTGCATGGATGAAAAAGAAACTTGTCCCTTTCCTTCTTTGAAATTACAAACAACAGGGAAAATATGAAGATGGTTCTTGTACGCTCACAATGCTCTTCAACAGGTATAACAAAAGATAATTACTGATGACTGATAATAGGTCCATAGGATTCCAGCCATAGTAAAACCAGCAGTAAGAGTCAGTCTTCCCTCACCACAAGTAGTGTACAGTATACCAACAGAATGGGTTTGCTTTACTCCAAGGGCTACAACTACATTATCTTGATCTACTTGGGAAGATTTAGTATCATTTGACTGAATCCCCCACTCAGAAAAAGAAACTTATATAGCTCTGTAAGTACAGTAGGAAAAAACATAAATGGCTACGTTTGACCAGAAATGGATGAAAGTTTAGTTGTTATGAAGGGACAACCTGTGCCGAACTTCACATAGTGCAACAAATGTCAAGTTTTTAAAAAATCTATTTATTACTAAAACTCCTGTTTCTGTGATCTTTAACTGGGCAAAAAAAGTGTATTTCATAGGGCAATAATTTTTGAACCAAGGTACTTCAAATGGAAGTATAGAAATCTGAGCCCCGTGATTCCCATGGAATTGAAATTTGGCAAATTTTAGAAACTGTTTATAAGAATTATAATAAAATATGTTATGACATAAAAAAATACCATAACACACTTCCTGTGCTGATGTTTGACTGTGCTATACAGTTCAACAGAGGCCATTTCCAAGGCAGATACATCTGAATACGCCCCACCCACCCTCCTGGATGTCATCACCGACAGTCTGTGAATGCGCAGAAGTGCCACGGGCACTCCCAGTTCCGAACCACTAGCAACGGTAAGTGAAATCGACTACTGGTTTTGATCCACAGGCCTGAATCTCTTACTCCCCTCTCTTCCCCTGTCATACTGACTTATAAAGGTAAAGAATCCTAGGTTTCTATTCTGAAATATTCTCATCTGCTTTAGAATTTAATTTCATATGTTAATCTGAAGGACACCTGTAATATAAACCCTCTGAAAATAGAAGACATCTAAAGATTTAAATATCTGAGGTTATATGGGGCTTGAATCCTCCAGATATTCATTTATCATGAAATAAAAGGAGTTAAATACTTATAAAATATATAAAAATAGCTGCCAAATTTAATTCAGATAAATTCAAGAAATTCAAAATAACAAGTAGAAAAGGAGATGATATTTTTTATATAGAAAAGCATACAATCATATTAAATTCTAACCTAAAGTCTAAGAGATTTCAGCTCAGACACGGGCTCCAAATTTTTTTCTAGCACTCCATATTTAGGTAGGTAGGTAGGTAGGTAGGTAGGTAGATGGATGGATGGATGATAGACAGACAGACAGACAGACAGACACACATATACAAATCTAAAACTTATTTATGAAATATTGATTGTTGATTTTTCAATACACTTACCGTTTCCTGTCTTTGCGATTCATCAAGTCTACCAGATATATCTTCTAATCTTTTTTTCATTTCGGCATCACTTCTTAGAATAAAACAAAGAAAAACACATACTTCTTGAAAGTATACTATGTACTACATTAAGCAAATTAATTTCTATCTTTATTACAAAATTGCAGTAGCTGCTTATTTTCAAAATATGTTATTATTTCAGAACAGGGTTTGTTTTGTTTTGTTTTGTGTTTTCTCTCCTCTAATGAGAAGGAACCCCAACAAATGGGAATACATCAAATAATTGAAGTTTATAGTATAACCTAGATGAAGAAATAGTTAGATGGCTTAATCCTGTTCTAACTACCTAGAAACTGCAAATGTTTCAGAATGAAAGGGCCCACTTATTGGCAGGTGCTAATCACTGTTAGCATATTACACTTGTATTTTGGGCCCTGTATTAGTTGTTAATAGGTTTGGGTACAATTCAAAGTCCTGGCTTTAACTTATAAATTCTTTATGGCTTGGTGGCCGTATACCCACAAGATTGCCTTTTCCAACCAAAGTCCACCCAGGAGAAACTGCTAGTAGTGTCCCATTTTCATTAGCTAAGAGAACTAAGGCCAGAAAATGATATTTTTAGTTATGGCACCAGTACTAAATAGTTTTCCCTGAAACAAGATTAGTCTTTTTGGTGATTGATTTCTACAATTTGTTTACAGACTCTATTCAAGATAGCTGATGATTATTAAAGCTCTAAATAATTTGGGATCAGAGTAAAGCAAGCAACATCTCCCATATGTATCTATCCAGGCATTCTATCAACTGCTCTTCCCCAAGCTGCCAAGTGAACTTATGGAGGAGTTTTATAAAGGACAGGGTTCTGTGAGAGACAGGGTTTTCCAGCTGTATAATTGCAATTTAAAAAAAAAAAAAGCCTTCTCAAAAGGAAGGTATCTTTGCAGCCACTTAGTATTATTTCCGTATCTTGCTAAGTTATTCAGCAAGGCATTTTTGTATGCTTTATTTTAATAAGTGCCCACATTACATCAGGAAATTGGCTTTGATGTATGTTATTTTATTGCTTTTATTGGATTTTTAGATATTTTTATAGTTTTGTAATGTGCCGGAGAACTTCTGTTAGCAGGCAGATGCAATAACACATAATGTAATACAGTGAAATGACTGAACAAAACCATCAAACATCAAATATTTGTTCCTAATGTTAAACATTCCAGTTTCTCCACCAACCAAAGTCATTCTTTCATGTCATACCGATTTCTTCTTGAAAGTTCTCTGGTGAGGTCTTCTCCTAAGCGAATTTGTTCACTGCTGACATCTCTAAGTGACTGGTGTAAAGAATGCAGCTGCAGTATAAACACATACAGGACATAATTAGCTGTTTTAAACATATTTTTCTATCACTTAGTATAGATATATACAGTATATTTTCCAGTACACTTTTCAAAATACTGAAAGCTACAAAACAGCTATAATAACAATTAGAAAGAAGGACATAATTATTAGATTTTTGCATCTTTATATATTAAAATCTATTCAAATTAGACCAAAGGACCTGGGTCAATCCTATGTAAAATTTATTGAAATATTTTAGTCTTTAGTTTTCTTTCAGAATTACTCAATATTCTACAGATTTTTTACACTCAAGTTTTTCTAATTTCTAAAAAAATGTATTACTTTTTTTCAACATGATTATTCTTTTTCCAATTACTGGCACTACCTTTTGAATATCTGCTAGCTGAGATTAAAGCCAGTAAATTGTATTCACCCAAGAGTATCTTAAACATTCTTCTTAAACTATGTTTTATTATATTGTTGATGCTTACTGTTCTAAATTTCTCTCACCTCTCTTCAACTTTCTTGTTATGCTATTCTTAGATTGATAAATCTCAAAGGAATCTTTCTATATTAACACTGGACTGTTTTAAACATTTTAAAATATACTAGCTATTCTAGCGCCCATTTTATGAAAAGCCATTAGCCAAAATCTATTTTCACTCTTTAATAAAAGAAACTGCAAATAGTAACAGCAGTAAACATTATTCAAAATAGTAGTGCAAGTAATCCTTAGATTACAGCAGTTTTATACACAATTATTCCTATATAGTACGTAATAAATGTATGGGATTGCACTGATAAAATGTAGTGTCACATTTAAAAGCTTTTAAAAATTACTGTTAAATTGGTTTGCTTAGCTATTATCTAAACATTTCACCACTAGCATGTTGAAAAACTACATTTAAGCAATTATTTTTAATAAGCTTAGGACATACTACTAAAATAAAAATATACTAGATACGAATGTGTTATTTGGTATGTGTAGCATTACGCAAAGTAGAAAAAACATTTTAGTGGTTCATCTTTGAAAAGAATTTGTGTTCTCTCCTTAAAAGAAGATGGTACATTTTTAGAACACAGTAATAATATCAGCATACTAGAAAATTCCACATAAGCTTAAAAGTACTAATTCGCATAGGCTGTTTTATTTTGAAATGCAAGAAGAGAAAGATACAAATTTTAAAATTTTGATGCTTTGGTGCAGTTTAAATTTGCTTTCTTTTTTTTCATATAACTGTGATTAGTAACATGGAGCAATTGTCCTGAAAAGATATACGAAGTCCCATTAGCCCAGGAGCAAACAGAATCTACAATATACAATTCAAACACTCTTAACAGTTATCATATAGGAGAGACAGACAGAAGATTAACAGAGTGCAACTACAAACACCAACTAGCAATCAGATGAGAAAAAAAAATCCTTCATTTCACAGCAAATGGATAGACTCAACCACAGTTGCGGTTGAGTTAATATTAGCATCTTAGATCAAGCCAAATCCAAAAAGCTAGGAAATTCCTGGAAGCCTGGCACTCAGACAAATAAGCCATCAACAGACACATTCAGATAAATACTTTTACACACCATTGAAATGACATAATAAAAAACTAAGAATGAGGCATAACAACTAGAGCACATCCCCTTCAGCAAGCACACTCAGACAAGGCAGAATTAACATCAAAAAAACATCATGCAGAAGACAATGCCCCAATCAAAGAACCACCAGAGGAAATCACACCCACACCAAAACTGGTGGGGCAAGCAACTATATATCAATTCCCATGCTCACTCACACCGATGATGTTAACTAGTTGGGTAATGAAGCATCTCCAAGCAAACAACCAAGAACTTCACATATATAATTCTCAAAGTCTACATCAACAAATTAATAGCTGAATTATGGATTTCACTATAATTGATAATAAAGTAAAAAGGATTTGGAAGAAGTGGTTACGGAAAAAAAAAACATGAGCCTATGTGCTTTTAAGAATACCTACTCACCTGGTCCAATTTACCTCGCTGATCAACAAATCGAACAGCAGATCTAGACCGTCGTGGTCTGGTACCTAGTGTTGCCCTGTAATCTCTGAGAGGAGAGGTAGGCTTGACATGATGAACTTCTTCACAGAAAGAAAGACAGGAAAATCAGCACAAAGTTCTCTTGAAATATAATTTATATATGAAGGACCGTCTATGAATTTGCCAAGATACTAATATTAATCTGTTCAAACATTATATTTTCCACCATGCTTACAAGTATACATTATTCACACAGAGCTACTACAAAGCAAAATTAATCAATGAAGTGTTTGCTATATTCATAAAACTGTAAATGTATATTCAATAGTTCAATAGGACGCCCACAGGTAAGTCAGTATATGATTACAGCATGAGGTTCATTAAATGTACCTGGAGTTCCACCATCCAGGTCACTTGCATACAAGCTTGAAAGAGATGCGCTTCTTACTCCAGAATTTCTTAATAAGCGTTGGTTCTTCATTTGGCCCAGGGATTCTTCCAAAGTTTCTTTAAGCTGTATGAAAATGGCAACTTGTTAGGTAGAAGACAATTTTCTCTCAAAATGCACTAAAGAATAGAAGAGAAACAAGAATTTTATCCTTTTACAGATTCTAATTACTAAATTCAATCAATAGCTGCTTACATTTGCAATTGTTTCTGCCTGCTCATTGTTATACTCTCGATATTGGCCCAACATCTGATCCACATGTCTTAAATTCCAATTTGCATCCTTTAAATATGAGAAGAAAACATAATCAAACTACAATCCAACCTATAGATACTGAATGTGAAATGAGGGTTAAGTGAGGGAGGTCAATATTCAAAACAAGTAGTTTGTGTGCTTTTCTTACCAAATGTGTATCCTTAAAGTCACAACCAGTTTAGTGCCCATTGATATTTATGTTGTACTTATTCATTCAATTTTCTTACAATTATTAATACTGTATTATTTATTGATTTATTGATTTATTTATTTATTTATTTATTTATTTATTTATTTATTTATTGAATTTATATTGCCCATGGTGACTCAAGGCGGCTTATAGAATATAAAACCACATTTAAAACAGTAAAAACTAACAAAAAGAATCAAATAAATTAATATAGTACAATATAGCAAAATTACCCCCCAGCTTCCAACCCCTCACCCCGGCAAAAGCAGATCACATGAGCCATTTAATGGGCTCCATCCCGCTCTGGGTTCCCCAGGCCCGCTGGCAGAACCAGGTCTTCAGCACCTTCCGGAAGAGTATTAGAGTGGGGACACTTCTAATCTCTGGGGGAATGATGTTCCAGAGAAAGGGAGCCACCATGGAGAAGGCCCTTCTTCTGGGTCCCACCAGGTGTATCTCCCTCAGGGATGGGACTCACAACATTCCCTGCCTCCCCGCTCTGATGGATCAGGTAGATGTAACTGGCAAGAGATGGTCCCTCAGATAACCTGATCCCAAGCCATGAAGGACTTTAAAGATGACAACTAGCACCTTGAATTGCACCCCGAAGCAAATCGGCAAACAATGCAGCTCCTGCAGGAGAGGTAATACCCATGCACACCGAGGTCTGCACAAAACCATGTGGGCCATTGCATTTTGCACCACTGGAGCTTCCAGATGCTCTTCAAGGGCAGCCCCATGTAGTGTGTGTTGCAATAGTCAAGACGGGAAGTGACTAGGACATGAGTGACTGTGAGTAGGGACTATTGGTCAAGGAAAGGGCATAACTGGCGCACAACCTGCAGTTGCACAAAGGCCCTCCTGACCACGATTGCCACCTGCCCTTCGAGGAGTCGTGAGTCCAGAAAAATCCCTAGATTACACACAGGATCTGTTTGTGGTAGTGCCACCCCATCCAAGACCAAAGGTGGCAATTCTCCCTGAGCCAATGAACCCCAAACTCAGAGCCACTCGGCCTTGCAAGGGTTTAGTTTCAACCTGTTGCTCCCCATCCAGACCCTATCAGCCTCTAGGCACTGCGAGAGCCAGGACATGGCATCACTTAACTCACCACGGGCCGAGACATACAGCCAAGAATCATTAGCATATTGGTGATACCTCAGTCCATGGTGATGGATGATCTCACCCAGCGGCTTTATGTAAATGTTGAACAGGAGAGGAGAGAGTACCAAGCCCTGCGGAACCCCGTAAAGCAGTGGACGAGGGCTGGATCTCTTCTCTCTTATCAACACTGACTGAGAGCAGCCGCAGAGGAAGGAAGTGAACCAGGATAGCACAAGGCCTCCCACTCCCATCCCCCGAAACCACCCCAGGAGAATACTATAGTCGATGGTATTGAAAGCTGCCAAGAGGTCAACTAGAGCAAGGATGGATGCACTATCCCCATCCCGCTCCTGCCAGAGATCATCCAAAAGTGCAACCAATGCCATTTTTGTCCCAAATCCAGGCCTGAATCCTGATTGGTAGACATTGAGATAATCCATTTCACCCAGAAACCTCTGGAACTGCCACATGACCACCTTCTCAACAACCTTCCCCAAAAAGGGAAGACTGTAGACAGGTTGGAAATTATCCAACTGGGTGGAGTCCAGTGATGGCTTCTTAAGAAGAGGGCGGATCACAGCCTCCTTAAAGTTCTGGGCACTGCCCCTCCTGTAGGGAAGCATTAATCACCGCTAGAGTCCACCCACCTGTCACCTCCTGAGAAGCTTTCACAAGCCAGGAGATACATGGGTCTAAAACACAGGTGCTTGCATGCATACTCCCTAGGATCCTGTCCACTTCCTCGGGAGCAATAGGGTCAAACTGTTCCCAGATAATAGTGTGAGAACCTGCCTCAGGGGCTATATGATGCCTCCTCCTAGAGTTCTAGGAGAACCATATCTAGGACAACCATATAGTTGTCAAAAAAGTGTATTAAATTTGTACTTGCTCTAACCCATGTTTCTCAACTAGGGCAACTTTATAATGTGCGTAGCAGTTCCCAGACTTCCTCAGTCAGCAGTGGCTAGGGAATTCTGGGAGTTGAAGTCCATCCCTAAAGTTTTCACTTTTGAGAACTGCTACTCTCATCAATTAACTTTATAGTATGCCTAAAGCAGACTATAACAATGTTGAATAACATGGCAATGTTCAGAAAGCTGCTTATCTTACTGTTTCCTTGATTGTAGATAATTTAGGAATATTAAACCTTAGTGAACCAAAAGACAACAGGAAGTGAACTTGTATGGAGTTAAACCCCTGACCTGACCTGTGTATCAGTAGAAATTATCTAGAAAAAACTATCTAATAAAAATTATTAAGACAAAAACCTGTCTCAAAGGTGCTTTTTCAAGAGGCAACTGGACTTTCTGGTTTTTCTTTGAAGATGTTTCGCTTCTCATTCAAGAAGCATCTTCAGCTCTTCTGAAGAAGTTTCTTGGATGAGAAGCAAAATGTCTGCAAAGAAAAACCAGAAAGTCCAGTTGCCTCTTGAAAAAGCATGCTTGGGACAACCATGATCTGGATGACTGAGAATCTCCATAGACATAAAGCTGTCTCAAACTTTCTCAGGTTTACCAATGACTGAACCTGGAATCTTTTACATGTAAAGTACATGCGCTATGACTATGTTAAATTCAAGCACAAAAACTGATGAGCTCTCAACACATTGTTTCCCATTATGATCTATTTTCTTTCTTTCTTTAGTGAAAAACAGATACTGAACTATATCTAAATATGGAGGGATATAAAGCCTATAATCAATCGAACTTCCCACTTTATATTCAAATTGTCTTTTTTAAAAAAACGAAATGTGGGTTTTAGTATACTATAAATCATCTTAGCCATTTTTATAAAAAGGCTATGTAGATATTTACAGTTTAAATCAATAAATAATTCTCACTTAGCAGCTGCCCTGTTTAATGACTGTTCAAAGTTGTGATGGCACTGAAAAGGTCATTTTACGACTGGTCCTCACACTTATGGCTATCGCAGCATCCCCACGGTCACATGATTGAGATAAGGGCATTTTGCAACCAGCAGGTGTTTCAACCATCATAGTGTCCCACAGTCATGGGATTGCCCTTCCTTAAGAGACCCTACATAAACTCAGCCATCCTTGATAACTAGTGTTTTGTCTCTAACTTAGCCTTTTTGAGAAGAATATTGAAACAGCGGTTAGATTAAATCCAAGCAAAATAGAGTGTCTTAATATCAAAGTGTTTTGTTCCAGATTAGTCTTTTAATTGGATGCCACTGCTTTTGAAAGAGCAGATCCAAAATCTTCCTGGATTCATAGTCACTGCTTTATGGACAGATAGAGGCTAAGGTCTGGGAAGCAGTGCTCAACTACTACTAAGTAAACTACTAAGAATCAGACTAAACAAACAAACTTCTCCCAGGCTCAGTGTTACAAATCAAGACAATTATCTGACCATATAGAATTGGAACCCTTCCTTGTAATTCTACAAAATTGTTCTTTAAAGTAAACGGTTCATAGCAACCTGCAAAGTATTTGCTAAAGTGTGAATCTTCTCTGCAACATCTTCAGTTCCATGATTTCGGATTCTGGTTGCTCTGATAGGACCCCTTCTTCCAATTCTACGACGAATGTTATCAGAGTCGCTGGATGAATCTGCCATTGGAATCTTAAGGGTGAAAAAGACTCACATTAGTACATTTTATTACATTTTATCAATTGCAATATTATATCTCCAAGAAACAAACTCAGAAAGCATGTTGACCTTGCTGGGTTCTCAAATACATACACACACACACACGCACACACACACACTTCCAATTACTATCCTCCTCACTTTGAGAACACTTGAAAAAAATCTTGAAGGATAGGGAGATTCAGCATACAGTATGTACAGATCTATTGTTTATGCATAGCCTAGAATTCGCCATTTCCTTAATACATCACAATCTCATTAATCTGCACTTGAGTAATAATGATGACAAAACCTACCCAAAATTTGTAAAGTACTAAAAAGCCCAGATAATACACTATAATGAACAACGTTAATTTGAGACATGCCTCAATGTTGAAAAGATGGTGATCAATCACAAGGCTCAACATTATAAATCCTGTACATAACCCAGAATGAGAAGTCATATTTGTTTTGTCTTGTTTTTGAAAGAGCAAGGATTTCTAACAAACTGAATTTTTCTTCTGTTATGAATTATAACTCCTTAATTCAAAATAAAGTCAGGGAGACTGGAGGGAGCTGAGCATTTACTGACCAGATGCCCTTCCTGACCCTAATATTGAGTTCACAGCAGATATTTTTTCTTTGTGACCTAAGAAAGAAACATCTGTTGCTACAGTACCTAGGACTGAACTATTAACCTTTGAAGTTGGGAGGCGAGTGTCTTCACTACTAGACTACCATGCCGCTCAACAAGCTGAATGAGTTTTTGACCATTGTTCTTCATGGTGTTGACAGGATTGTAGAACAATCATCTTCCACGCTCTATACTGTAGCAGGATTATAGAAGATACTATAAGACAACCTATACTGTAGGTTGCCAAGCTTCTTAAGGTCACATGATCACCATTTGCAACTTCCATGCCGCTTCTCCAATATGCAAAGAAAAAGCTAGCAGGGAAGATCACAAGTTGCTGAAGTAATTCTCCCCCACATGTGTATCCTTCCCTAACCCTTTGCAGCTACACCACAGCAGTCACTTGCATAGCCTTGCACCCCTCCCTGCACAGCACCTCTTGAGTACCCCATACACCTCCATGACCTTTCTCAACCGAGGCAGCACCTCTTGTATACTCTGCGCACTCCCTTGCAACACCTATTGCACACTGTTGCACACTCTCCCCAACCCAATCAACACCTTTTGTACACCCTGGTTCACGCATCCCAAGCTGTGGAGTGACTCTCACATACTTCCTTGCAACCTTATCCACCTCATTCACCTTCCCCAGTTCATGCCTGTGAGCCTGGAACTTGCAACATCCTGCCAGCTTCTCCATTGACTTTGATGTGGGAAGCCAGCAGAAAGTTGTCTTGCCTAATTACCCTGGGATTCAGCTAACAACAACAATCAGAACTGCAGGTATTGCTGTCACCAAGCAATGTGCTTGTGGCTTATGCCCATATTGTCACAGTAACTTGAAGAGTACCTGTAAGTAGTGGAAAGACATTACACAGAATAATTGAATAGGAAGTACAAAGATAGATAGATAGATAGATATATTTAAAAAAATAAAGAAATCACTCGATTCTACCAGCAAAGATTGTGAGTTCTAGATCTCTGGAGATTTTGAAGAAGAAGTCACCTCTTAAAGATGGCTTAATTGTTTTTCCTACGGAATGCAAAGGGATGAACTACATTGGGTTCAGTTCCAAGTGGGAAGAAAGACGCTGGAAACATGGAGGCTGCTTGGAAAGATGGTTTAATGATGGACAGGATGATATGGTTTTTT
>JANHZT010002652.1:145825-159604 GCA_032468215.1 Stegonotus admiraltiensis | reverse complement strand
TGAAGTCCACAGGGTGTGAAAGAGCCAAGTTTGCCTACCAGTGGTTTAGGTAATCTGCTTTTCTTCCATCCTTGGCATCTGTTGCATGGTCATCTTTGGTATTTCTACCTGGGAAATGAAAGTCTTTTACATTTATACATGGTTTCATTTCTGTTGTTGATTGCTATGTGAATATTAGGCTGCTGTCAAGAAATGGTTTCTGATAGAGTTAGTCATAATCTACAATTACTTTTTACCTGTACCTTCCTATGAACTTTGTACTGCTTTGGGGTTTTGACTGGTTGCCTTTCTCAAAAAGAACATATATTTGGCAATGATGAAAAAAAGGAAGTAATGACAGAATATTTGTCTCCCACTCAGACAAAACTCTCTCTCACTTACTATATGAAGATGGAATATCACATTTTCATTACTGAAGAGTGATGTAAATACATTATAATGTCAAATATGCAGTTGGGGGATTTTAATAGTTTTGAGAAAAAAGTCCAGTCTGAATACAAGAAGCAGTCTAAATACTTTTAAAAACATCTCTTATTCATTGAAAAATGAGTGCTTCATTACTGAATTGAAGTTCATAGATATGTGTGTGTGTGCTGGGGTTGCAGCACAACCCAAAGCAGAGCTGTGTCACTGAATACTTGCCTATGGCCAGGCCTCGCAAAGCAAGGCAAGTCGAACCCAGGCAAAGCAAGTCTAAGCACAGCAAGACAAGGTGGCAACTTGTGCAAGCATGGCTGGAAAAAGGCAATGCTTGTTTCCAACAAGCACCCCTCCCCACGGCATCTCTTTAAATCTTATTCCCCATGTGAGCCTTATGACGAGGGATGGAGCACCCTCCCCCTGAGCCATCAGTTTGCCCTGCGCTGATTCCACTTCCTCTCCACCCTGTGCGCACGAGGATCGGGTGGGGGAGTCAATCGCTCCTCCACAGAGCTCCATCACTCCTCTCCTTTGCTGCCTACTCTTTCCCTCTCCTCCTCCCCCCTCCCTTCTCTTCTCTCCTCTTCTGCTGTCTCCAGGTACTGCCATATCTACCAGCCAGACTTTTTTGTCTTTCTAATTGACAATTGTTAAGACTGGAGTGTTATGTGGCAGGTGCCCGTCTGTTTGAATTCTCAAGATCCAGAGCAATTTAGCTTCTTCATTTTGTATGACTTTCTCTGTTTTATGATCCCACCAGTTCTTGCTTGCAGGCAAATGATATTTCTTGCAGATCTTCCAATGCACCATTGTTACTACTTTATTATTTTGTTGCTTGTAGTTCTTGCAGTAACTAACCAGGTGGTCCACTGTTACTTCAGATTCTTTGCATAGGTGGCACTTGCTGTCTGTTGCTGTCTTCTCAATTCTGGTCTTGTATGCATTTGTTTTTAAGGTTAACCTAGGGGCTTATTGTAATATACGTCTGAAGTTTTCTTGCCAAAACAATTCTTACCAACTTCTTTTTGGAGAGGTTATCTACACCTGCCAAATGCAAATTTTCTTTTGAGACTCCAGATCTTTTTTCTTTCTTTCTTTTTCTTCTCCAGATTCCTTCTTGATGTTAGTAGCTGAGAAAGTATATTTAAACCTTTGATCTTACTGTTTTTTTTCTCTCTCTCTTTCAGTTTCCCAGGCATTTTAATGTCATACTTTTTGTCTGTTGTTTTATGTATTGTTACTTTATTATTGTTTTTTTTAATATTATAAACTGCCCCCAGAAGTTGTCATGATGAATTTAGGACAATAATATTTAAAATAAATCAATAAATTCACCACTCTTCCTTGTTTATACTATATTAATTAACTGTAAATGTTAAATGGTGTTAGTAACAGAAGGGCTGTTATGGAGAAGAAAGAATTGTACAGATTAATTCAGGAAGACAGGGAAGAGAAGGATTAAACAATAGATTTAAATTTCACAGAAGTATCTTTCAGCTGGATACCTTCAGTTATAGAACAATGAAACAGAGGCCTGAAGTATAGAGTATCTTCTGCTGGAGATGTCCAAGCAAATGCTGATTGGAGATGCTGAAATAATGAATTTCTGCATTGAGCAAAAGGATTTGACTAAGTGACTTTGAGGTCATTTTAAACCTTTGCAGCCCATGATTTTAAGTAATAAATAGGTAAAGAATTTAGGATACTAATTCTAAATCTCATCCTGCAAACAAATTAGATACAATAGTCATTGAAAAATCCTTCTGGGCAAGAAAACATTGATTGATTGATTGATTGTCCTAGACCAATAAAATAGAAGTTCATAATAGAAAAACCAAACCTGAAACAATTAATAATAATAAGACAGTATCAACTGAATTCTGCAAACAATGGTTATTCCTAGAAATGTGACAGACTTTACGCTGGTTAATCAAGTTAGGCCCTGAAGGCCTTGAAGAAAGAAGATGTTAACATTCTGATCAGAAAGACAACTAAAAATTCTGATAATCGAGTTTATGAACCCCAGATGCCATAGATGTCACAATGGGTAGTGTGAAAATACATGAGTTACTGGCTCAACCTCTGTATCCGAGTGTACACAAATATTATTATTGTACTGGAGATTAGCATATTTGCCTATCATTTTTATAATACTGTAAGTATTATACAAATGTGAGCCAAAGTAAAACAACTCTCCTACTAAAACCTGCAGGATGTCACAGTGATATTTAGGAATCATTCACAGAGAACCCATAAGTAGTAAATGTGAGTGATTTTAGTTCTGTAATTTTGTAGATCTAGATCCGAAATTATCTGCTTAAATGTGATGAATGCAAACCCCAAGAAAGATACAAACCTCTAACAAAACAGGAGCATTTGAAGTGAAGTGAGGTAAACCAAATTTGGCTTTTAGAGACTAACAGCTTCTAAAAACGGAGGCTTCCCCATAAACACAGAGTTGGGTACTATATAGCAACAAGCCCATTACAAAATCTGATAAAAATAGCCACCCCAAATGATTGTGCACACTCTTTCTGCCAGCCAAACAATAGATCGCTTGAGAAGCTTCCTTTCTTATTTAGTGTGAGTCCTATATATAAAGCAAAAAAAAGGTTGGAAATTGAGCTCACAGATCTTGGCATTGCTAAGGAAAGCAACCTAAGCTGGGCTTTGATGACAGTAAATGGTTCTGCAGAATGAATTGGGGGAATAACACTTTTCAGCAGACAGGTGAAAATTGCCTGCAAGATGATTGGCTAGAATTGATATTGTCAATTTGTACATCCTGGAGCTTCCACTAGTGCAAAGTACCCTGAGCTTTGATTGACAGAGACATACGCTTCCTCTAAGTGGCATCGGAATACAAATAAATTGGATACCACTTAGAGACTCCAAAAGCCATTGAACAGTAGCACCACTGCAAGATGGAAGGCTGGCCCCATGGAAAGTGACAGCAATATTTCCTTTCCTGTACTGAAAAAATAGGAAAAAGAAAAAGAGAAACATTTTAATGGCACAATGGACAAGAGGGAGGGGAAAGTAACACAGTAACATAAAGCTCTTAATACAAATCAAAGAAATATAGAGATACTGGGCTGAATTGCAGTTGGAATCTTGATAAAACCTAATGGCTAGATACAAGGAAAGGAAATATTTTCAGCACTAGGATCATGTGGGTGGAAATCAATGTTAAGTGCACTGTAAAATAAAGTAATATCTAAAACGGTGCTTTGCCTAACCCTCCCAAAATGGTTCTTCCGCTGAATGATTATTTCTGAGGACCCGGTTAAATCAACAATATACTATAACTGGAGCTTTCCAACAAATGTTTGAATTTTGGGATTTCTTTGCAAGCTTTAGGTTACTTGTTGAAGATTATTCAAAGATGTACTCTTTTTTAGCATGGATAAAAGATCATGGTATAAAGCAAACATACTGTATGTATACAGTATAACTATTTATACTCTTTTTTTTTCTAGCTAACTTTCTGAATTTATCAGCATAATGGCTGGTATAAGGAACCAAGAGGGTTGAATAGTCTTCAGCTGTTTGATTTGAATTCTTAATGATTATGATTATATGGTATAGAAACAACAATAAGCAACTGGTGACAGGTTTTCCATCCTGTTTTTTTAAAAGTAACCACCCATTAAAATGTACTTAAAATATATGCTAAATTGATTTATTACTATCTCACCTATGGCTGTGTTGAGCTTATGAAGAGTCAACTTTCCATTTAGTAAAATTTCTGCTTTCTGGCTTGTGGGATTCAGGTCTTTCAAGGGGAAAGGTGACTTGCTGGCTTTGTAGTTCTCCTCAGAAATAAATATTGCTAAGGTTGGGGGCAGGGTTTTGCATAAGACTGACTAACTAACTAACTAACTAAAATAAAATAAAATAAAATAAAATAAAATAAAATAAAATAAAATAAAATAAAATAAAATATTTATATATATGAAGTATAGACATAGTTTGGGGATGGGAATAAAACCCATTTGTTTTATTTTTATTTAGTATAGAATGGGGGAAGGAGATTTTTTTTTTTTGTGTTACACGATTTGTGGTGGCTCACTGCAGAGAAGGCTTTTATTTTGTTTTGCTTTTCAGCATTACATGTGGCTTCTCTGTGATCCTGAGGAAAGATGTTTTTGTTTAAGGAGTTGACAGGTGCTAAATGCATGCCTAAGCATCCCGCAAAGCTTTTTTCCCCTTCAACTCAGAAGCACTCTAGAGCCCTATTAAGCAATTATAATTTTTCAATGTGTAAATAAAGTAAATTTATTTTTCAAAATGATAAACAAATAAAAAAAGATCTGTGGTCTTCCATGGAGGTTGATGACTTAGGCAGCAGATTCTAGTTACCATGAAAGGCAAGTCAGATCTCAGTAGTTAAATTTATTTTACTTATATGGTTATTTGGTTTTCTGTCTCATGTGCAAAAGTAATTTCAGCATAAATGTTTTTGACGCATTTAGAGGAACCAAAGGAATCAAAGCGCCTCTCTGAATCCATTGTTCAAAATTTTGATGTGCTGGTTTCTCTGAAGGCTCAGTTGGCTTCTTTGAGAGTCTCCCACTATTATCTGAGTGTTTGTCTTGGTTGCATTCTCAGAAATTTATCTGCTCTATGTGCACATGGATGCTCAGACATGTCAAGGCCATGTCAAGCTCTCATGGAGATACATAATCTCAATGTATCTATATTGCTTAAGGCATTGCAAGCTGTCCTGAGTCTCCGGAGAAGGGCGGCATATAAATCAAAGGAAAAAAAAAGAGAACAGTGGTGAAATCTGAACTGGTTTACTACCGGTTCGCTGGCTGCACATGCATGGTGTGCACCAAATGCGCACTGCGCGCGCACATGTGCAGTTCACACCATGCACCAAGTGCGAGGTGAGCATGTGCATGCAGTGCACCATGCCAAAAGGAGGCAGGAGGGGTAAGTAGAACAGTGCACAGGGGGGGTGATCAGCTGTGGTGCACAATCTTTTTTTTCCAGGTGAATAGGTTGTAAAAAATGCTTTTAAAAGTAAATAAAAAGGCTCTGAAGATCGCGCAGCTCAGCTGTGATCATCAGAGCCCTTTTTTTTCTTTTAAAAGCAAAAAAGCAAAACCTTCTGCACATGCGCAGAGGGTACAAAACACATTACTTCCTGGTTAAAACCAGTAAGTAACATCAACCGGGTGGGTGGGCGGAGCCTCGCGCCATGATCGCTACTGGTTCTCCAAACCACCCGCCACGATTGCTACTGGATCGGGCGATCTGGTCCGAACCGGGAGCATCTCACCCCTGGAAGAGAATATATATAACTCAGGGCTGAACTGTTTTGTACAGATGTAGTGTAGTGGCTACACTGCCTTAGAGAGAAAAAAATACTTGGTATGTCTGGGAAAGCTTTTGGTAGTGATGAGTACCGGGACAACTCAAGAAGACCTAAGATACAGGTGTCAAACTCAACGCATCACATTGCCATCATGTGACATATTGTGACATTTTTCCCCTTCACGGAACTGTGATGGGTGTGACCTCCATGTGACGCATCCGGCCTGCAGACTGCCAGTTTGACACCCTTGACCTAAGAGGCAGGAGAAGAACCTACAGCCTTAGACAATCATATTGCTTCTCTTTTTTCTCCTACATATTTCTCCTGTACTTTCCTCATACATTTTTTTTCTTGCACACTCCTTTCAGTAACAGTGATAGTATTCCTTATTTTCTGTCTGCCCAACTGGCCCCTGTATAGATATCATTCTGATTGGGCCCTAGGCCTGAAGTACCTGCATAGAACTCTTTCACAATATGTTGCTTTGAGGACCCCCTTGGACTGCTGTATGGCAAATGGACAGTCAAGGCAAGTATCTGCTCTCATGGGCTGCACAAGGAAATGATTACTCTGGCATTAAAAGGGTAGACCTACACCTGAAATGGCTACTTCATTGTCTCTGGTGGAAGAGCAGGCTTGGAGGAACCATGTAGGTTTAACTGACTAACAATTTCTTCACTAGTGATTTATAGAATCATAGAATCCAAACATAGAGTCACTCAGTGACACACCATCAGAGTGATGGCTGGGTGACATTGTAAGTTGCTAATGTGGAACTCTTGTCTCAAAAGCCTCTTCCCATCCAGTCTTTCAGGGTGGAATCAAAGCTTTAATCATGTTTGATGTTGGTTATTAAGCAGAAAGGGAGCCGGGGAAATGAGAGAAAGTTGTACAACAGTGACCAGTACCATGAGACTTAGGGAATTTTTACTGACTGGGCATGAACTTGTGTGAAATATTATCTAGCCTGTTTCACTGGGTGAAACAGCTCAGAGTCTTTGTGAATATGAGGGAAATATGAAGCAGATTTTACTTATAGTTTATGCTAATAGAATCAGAACCGGGTATGACAATAAGGAAAAGAATCTTGGGGTTGTGGGAGAATAGCCCAATAACAAGATCAAACCCATGTAATGTCATGAAAAAGGCAAATCTTATATTGGGAATCAATACAAACAGAATGGAAAATAAAATCACTAGCATTGTAACATTGTTATTCAATTTTTTGGTGCAACCATGCACCAGAACACATAGAATACAGAATACATACATAGAACACTGTATATAATTCTGGTAACTGTGTTTCAGAAAGTCTGCAGTAGTACTGGGGGGAAAAAAGCAGAAAGAGAAAACTCCAGGGATCAAGAAGTGGAGGCTGCTCCATTATGACTTTGAGTCTTTAAGGCTTTTTAGTTTGGGAAAAAGACTAGTAAACAAGGAGCAACATTATTGGGAGTAATCCCTGCCCAATGTAGTTTAGTCATGAGACCTACTGATGATCACAACCTTGGATGCTTTAAATGAAAATCATACATGGTAGTTGTACATATTTATAATCATGCACTCCCTTTAGCAGCCCCTGCCACTTCCAACAGCAAATACAGGAAGTCCTCATTTAGTAACTGTTTGCAGTCATAGCAGTGCTGAAAAAATAACTTTATGACCAATCCTTGCATTTGTGACTTTTGCAGGTCTGAAAAGCAAAGTGAGGCTGAAGTAAGATCATAAGAACGATTGCCAGTCCCAACTGTGGTTGCTAATCAAGGACTTCCCCTGCTGTGATCTCAGGGTTCCCATTTGTGGGTGGGGGACAGAGGTGCTATTCAACAGGTTCTGTCCAGTCCTGGAGAACTGGTAGTGGAAATTTTGAGTAGTTTGGAGAACCGGTAAATACCACTTCTGACTGGCCCCGCCACATCTATTCTCTGCCTCCTGAGTCCCAGCTGATCAGGAGGAAATGGGGATTTTACAGTATCCCTCCCCTGCCACGCTCACCAACCCATGCCCACCAACCCATGCCACACCCACCAAGCCACGCCCACAGAACCAGTAGTAAATTTTTTGAATCCCACCACTAGTGGGGGAGAAAGCCTTGGCCATTTGCAAATTGCAACATATGATAGTTATTACTGTATAAAATCCTTTTTTTTTCACTGTCATATACCTAATGTGCAAATGGTCTTTAGGAATTTGATTCCAAGAATAACTTGAGATCTAATAGGTTGAACTATTGAGGGGAAGAAAAAAAAGAAATCTCCCCTCCCATCCATGTTTTGTTTCTGTAAAGCGTCTCTGTCATCACATTTACTGTTTATTTTCTCACTTTGTTCAGTTCCAGGCAGCCCATCTGATATAATTTAACAGCTAGACAAGAAGGGAATCATATTTATTGAGTGAGTAAAGTGAGCAGTTCCCTCTCTTACACCAGGTTTACAAGCTCACAAAACCTTACAGGAACCCTCTTGGGAGGTTAAACTTATAGTAGTTGATCATAGTATAAAGCAGAGTCCCCCCCCCCCCCCAATATGGAGCACAATCACAAAAATACCTGATGTTTGGTTCGGTTGCAGTCTAGTCATATTAATGTGCACACTTGCAATTCGATCTCCTGGGATCCGCTAAGCGATTGTTCTTCAGTTAGTCATTTCTTTAGGAGATCTTGGAATGATTTTGAAAGCAGTTAATTTTCAAGTGGTAGGCACAACAACTTAACTTTCTTACACAGATATTGCAGAATAGAGGGATAATTTACAACGTTTCAAAATAATGGCCTATTAACACCTGCAATACTTAATTATCTTTAGCTAAAAACACTTCAATGACCTCAACTCAAAATGTCATTTTCTCCCCCCCCTTTGAATTAAAAAAGACACAAGGCTAGAAACAAACATTGGGGAAAGTACCTTTTCAGTTGGCCTCTTTTAAATTTGGAAAAACAGTCCACATGAAATACCCAACAGGGAAAAAATACTGGCAAAAGAATTATTGCCTGAAATCCAGGGAGCATATAGTGTATTGGCTCAATTAAGTACTGGTGGTACAGAAACTATATTAATGACTTCTATGGTTATACACACTCTTTTCTTAAAATGAATTGGTCTTGCTATAAATGGAACCTTTACTTCCATCTACATGCTGAGTAATTACTCAGCACTTCACAGACTCATGTTGAATCAAATGTTGGTGAATTAGGTCACTGAAAGGTCACTCCCTTTTCTTACAGTTTGCATTCTAATTAGCTTGAGAGCAACGAGCTGCTCATTTTTAAATAATGATAATATTATCCAATAGCCTCAGAAGCTCCAGAAACTAGAAACTCAAGCACTCAAGGAACACATAGGTAAGGCACAAATTGAATGAAGTGTGTGACGTTTTACTAAGAGTCTGCTATTAAAGGTCCTTGATTTTGTATGCAAGCTCGAAAATTCATCAGGAAAGCTAAAGTCATATTTACTGAGAAGGAATTTCTATTGAATTCAGAGAAAGAGGAGGAAATATTGTGTTTTGTGTAGAATACATGAACTGAACAGATTTTTGTCCCTTTGCATGAAGCAAATTATGCTGTATAAGTCCTCTGTTTATTTCTGTTAATAAATTATCATTAACTTTCATGTTGCAATATATATTTCTGAATAAAGACTTTACTCATCTGTCACTATTTATTTCCTTCCTTCCTCCCTCCCTCCCTCCCTCCCTCCCTCATCTATGCATATAGGGAAGGTGAAACATAACAACTCTGTCTCATTTCACTGAACAAAATCAGAAACTGCATGATTGAAGTGGGAAGAAAGAGGAATAGAATAAACAAATGAAGGGGAGAATTAATCTGTGGCCTCAGGCTCTTCTACTACTTCATGGTCTTCTACTAATGAGTCCTCCCCAAGGAAAAGATGCACAAAAGGATTCTTCTTATCTGTTCTCCCAAGCAAAGTTATCTGTGCAATGCTGGAGTTTTCTAGTGATACTTAAAATAGATATGCACAAGGAAAACATTCAGTGAGCTTTGTGCTAGTTGCTCATGTACCCAATGTAAAGAAATGGATAAATGATTTAAATATTCACACACTTGTGTCTGTGTGTGCGTGCACATGTATGTGCATAGGTGTGCTCCTTTGAATCAGCATTGATTCCTGGCAACTTCCTAGACAAGTCCCTTCTCAAAGTCTTTCAGAAGTGAGTTGCCCTTGCCTCCTTCCTAGGGCTGACAGCTTGGCCCAAGGTCCCACAGCTGACTTGGAGGTTAATACTCACCTTCTAGCCTGGTACCAAGCTGGCAATCTCTTCACACATGACCTGAGGCACATGCATGTTGCTCCCAGCTGTTTTGCACCTAAACACCCAGGGTTTTTTCAGTAGACAACTTTTATAGCAACTTCAAGCCTTGTTAGCATAGAATATTCATTCCTAATATCCGAGAGCAACTATTCCTAACATATACAATTTGAAACTGTGTTATAATGCTAGCCTTGTATTAATGAGACCTAGATTAACATTTCCAGTCATGAGACTGATGGTGATCTTGGTTTAGTCACCATCTCTGCAAAATCTACTTCATGGAATCAATGACAGAAATATGTAACTAGAATTTGTCTCTGGCCATTCAGTATAGATGTGCTGATACTAATAATGCATATTCCATATCTCTCCCATAGGAAGAAACTTATTACAAAAGATCATATTGGATTTCTTAGGAATGTCCAGGAATTCATCTCTCTTCCATTCCAGGATTTGCTTATAGCAAAACCTTTTTGGTGTAGGATTGGAATGAACATGGTTCCTGATTTTCTTCTGCATGGGAATCTGCCTTTCAGTGAGGATCCATTATAAAGCTTTGAGAAGCAAAACCAGAGTAATGTCTCTAGTCTTTTCAAAGGATTTTTGTTGTCCAAGTCAAATGACTTTCAACTTGCAGAAACCATCTGCAAAGGTATCAGTACAAATATACTTGCAAATGATACAAAGTAAGAGGCCAATTCTATTTTGCATTGGCTTGACCCTGCCTCATGGATTGTGTCCAAACTAGGAACTTGGTTATATGAAGGGAGAATGAAAGAAATGGAATATTTACCTAGAGAAGACCGAAGGAGATATCAAAGCTTCTTTCAAGTGCATCAAAAGGACATCAGATCAAGACCTATTCTTTATCACCCCTGAGTTTAGGACACAGGATATGGTCTTAAATACAGAGAGGCAGATTCTCATTGGAAATTAGGAAAAATTCCCTAAGGATGGACAGCAATTCAGTAGTGCAACCAATTACTAGGGGAGATGGTGAGCTCCCTTTTGCTGGTTGGGTTCAAGCAAAAACTGGACATCTATCTGTCAGGCATACTTTCATTTGGATTCTTACAATGAACAGGACTTGGACTCAATGGTTGCACATCAAAGGGTTCCTTCCAACTGATGATCTAGCATTCTTGTCTGTACCTGAATGTAACAGCTCTGGTCAGTGTGGGTGATACACAGAGCCTGTCTTTGCATTTGTCATCATCGCTCATCTTTCAGCATCTGCTCTCTAATGATAGGTCTAGCTATCAAGCTGTCAACCCAAATCATTAAAGCTGATATAAAAGATAGGTACCACTGCTATCATTCTGGATTGAGCAGAAGATTCTGCTTTCTGTAGATGCTTTCAGAGTCTCTTGATATCAGTGCTGCCCCTTTGCCACCAATGCTGTTTTATAATTCAGATCTCAATATTCTCTAAGGCAGTTTGAAATGAAATACGACAGCTGATCTACGAACAGCAGACAATGAACCTGATCTCTATCCGTTCGTCTGTCTGTCTGTCTGTCTGTCTGTCTGTCTGTCTGTCTGTCTATCTATCTATCCATCCTCCTTTGCATTTGTAAATTTTTAAAGAAACTGTTCATTTGCAAAACCAGCATAATTAGCAAAATAGTTTTCTCTTGCTTTAGGAAAAAATCATCTGCTGCCTGCTTAGCTATGTTATTAATCCTTAAAGAGGGAGAAATAATCAGAGAGGATATTCAAGCCGTTGCACTTTTACAAAGACAGACAACGGTTAAACCCATACAGCTGTGTGAGTAGAAGGCTTGGCAGGGTATTAAGATAAACTCTTTCTCAATAGCTCATCATAAATATTCCCATTTACTAATGCCAGTTTCCCATTGTGACATGTTGTCTACTATTCTCAGCTGCTTTGGCTCTCATTCAATGTGTGGTTGTTCTGCAGCTTGTGAATCTGGTTGTCATCTGTCTCTTTGCTGAGGCGCTGAACCATCCATCATCTTTATGTTCAAAATGATCAAGAGGTACCTGAGTGATTTCCATGTTTTTTTGGTTGAAATCGTGTTTAATGAATCACAGAACTCATTGCTGCCTGCCTGCAGCTGTCTAGAGAAACCCAGTTTGCAGGCATAAAGTAGAATATTTGCACTTTTGAAGAATAGTGCATTGAATACAGTCTCATTATCACTGGGGAGATACTGCTAAAATAGAAAGTCTGGAATCTATAGATGATGGATGGCCCTTGGAGAAACTATATCTTGAGAGCAAGTTTTTTTTTTTAATAGCACCATGAAAGTCTACAGACTGGAATGTAGATCTGTAGATAGTGGAAATATTATTGAGTGTTTGGTTTTTGTTTTGATATGTAGAAAATGTGTTGGAGGTAAACATAGTAAAGCACCTAAGTTGTAAGATCATAATGGTTGTGCCCCACTATGTCTAAGTCTTTTCTTATCCAACCTTCTCATAAGTAGTGAAAAAGTCTGAAAAAGATTATTTGTATGTATGAAATTTATAATGTTCCATGTTATCATAGATTCTGATTTATTAGGGGCATGTTGGCTCAGTGGCTTAATGATGCTGGAGATGGTTTTTGCTCCAGTGGTTTGAGTCCTAGCACTGTGTGGCAGGGTGAGCTCCTGTCATTTGCCTCAAGCTTCTGTCCACCTAGCAGTTCAGAAGCATGTTCTATGTGAGTAGATAAATAGGTACCATTTTGATGGGAAGATGAGCTGGCACTCTGTGTGGTTGGAATCCTGCTGGTGCTTGACCTTGCTGGTTGCGACGCCATTTGCAAGGTGACTTTGCAGAGGGAGAGGCTCTGTCGCTTGTCTTTCTTTCTGGTTTGGAGCTAGCTCATCCCTGTGGTGCACCTTGGAAAGCACACGTGTGAACCAAACAGTGCTAGCAATCTTAGGTAGCCAAACTACTATTCTGCATTAACATTGTAGTCTCCTGGCTAATGTAACACTGCCACACACACACACAACACACACACACAATTTATATTGCCGCAAAAGAATCATATATAATAAAATAATGAAATAAAATAATTCCCCGGCCCCAGCCCCGGCGACAACACATAATATGAGCCATTTAATGTGCTCCATCCTGCTCTATGTTCCCCAGGCCTGCTGGTAGAACCAGGTCTTCAGCACCTTCCAGAAGAGTGTTAGAGTGGGGGCCATTCTAATCTCTGAGGGAATTAAGTTCCATATGCTATATAAATACATACATACATACATACATACATACATACATACATACATACATATCAGAAGCACTATGTTTGCATTTGAACACACATCACAATAGGCTTTCTTCCTAGATGCAAGAAGATTCGGGAGAGGAAGGAGTAGGGAGTGAGAATGTCATGGTCAGAGCCATGAGTCATCTTATCCTTTGGAGAGAGAGGTTCAGCACGTGCAGCTTTCACATCTCCACTGCACCATGCCATGGAAAGCAAAAACTTTTACAGGAATGTGATTCTTGTCTTATTTTGTACTTGTTTAGCCTAAATAAAGAAGGAAGGTTGAATCAGCTAACTGAAGTGTGGAATAGATGGAAGGATGAATAGGATATGTGGTTATAAATAGCTAGTCAAAAGTGATACTACGTAAGGGGGTTGAATCCTAACTGGCAATAGCTCTTTCAAGTTACTCACAAAATGATGGTGGGAGATGACACATTGACTAGTCCAACTATTTCCAGAAATTTTGAGTAGTTCGGAGAACTGGCAAATACCACCTCTGGCTGGCCCCAGAGTGGGGTGGGAATGGAGATTT